>JBDJHY010000002.1:557048-568722 GCA_039654485.1 Withania somnifera
GGGATTAAGGAACTTTTTGCAAGTAAAATTAGGATTGCAGAGAAACACCCCAGAATGTTGATTCTATCACATAAAATATCAAGGTTGCCCAGTGCACTTCTCATCAGGGTATCCTGCAAGATATATGATTCATAAAGTACTTTACCTGTTTCAATGAAACTTTGTATTCGTCTTCCCATCCACGACGAGCCTTTTCTAACGATGATAGTTTCCGGTACTTGTCTTTCAATTCTACGAGGGGCATCTCCCTATACACCAAGAAGTGTTAAGTAAGGCATACACAAGGAAGGGGAAGATAGTGTTGGGGACAGAACATGAAGCAGTCAATTCCTAAAAGGAAGTAGGAAAACTAAAGCCTAAATTTAAAAGTCTTTAGTACCTAAGGGCCTCTCCAACAGTAGGACGAAATACCTTGTACATTCCTGAAGCAGAACTAGAACAACCACAAAACAGCAAGATCAAGAACACGAGCATTTGGACCAAAGGCACTTATATGAATAAAATTAACATTGCATGCATGAGCCTGCACTTAGTTGGAACCAATATATAGGAATACATCACGCTACATATCTTCCCAATTCATACAAAAAATTTAAATTGCTAGATAAAGGTTGAGAATGGTACATCTTTTACTTCAAAGTTTCACATTGTATATAGGGTGCACGTTGTTTGTAGATATTATTGTGTTAATTGATGAAACAAGCAAGGAACTAAACAAAAGTTGCAACTACAGAGTATACGGGTTTTAGAAGTAGTAATAGTAGTCAGGAATATACAAAGTACATCCTCTAGTTTACACCAGAATGCCACCAAAGTTAAGCATCTATCGAGAATAGAGAAGTTTGATTTGTAGTCCCCCTTGGTTTGTGGTACAACATCCTATCTATAACTCTACTAGTGGAACCAAATACATCCCCTCCTGGAATTTTGTCTTTCAAAGAGCTTCACACACAATGACAATATCTCATGAAAGAAAGAAGCCAACCCCAGCGTGTCAAAGGTACCTCTTTAGCATGACCCAATTAAGCCCAAACACACGAAAGAACTAAGCTTGAAGCTGTCTAGTCCCTGAGTAAGAAAATGAATTTGTAAAGTTAAAGGGCTATCTTTTATTCTTGTGAATTTTTTGCATACCCACCATCCATGAGGTCTATTAGTTTGTTGCTTGGATGCACTTGCTGAGAACCATATTTTCTCCTCTTTTGTATGCTTTGAATAATGGATTTTTTTCCCATTAAATTGTTTCTTACAAGTTACATCAAAGTCATAACATCAAATTTAGATAAAATTCTAAATGGGGGTACAAGATGAGATTGGAAGATGCGTAATAATGTTAACATAGATGAAAGTTGTTGTATTCGAAGGTTGAAATAGATATACAATCAATTAAAGATTGAACAAGATTAAAATGATCACATACAATCACAGATATAAGCAGCAAGAATAGAGACTAAAATGAGAAGATAGTAAGAGATGGTTTAGTTATCTTCCGTAGAATACGATTATGTAAGGTCTTAAAATTAGATAAAGTACACAAAAAATCGCATGGAGAGAAGTCGTCAATAAAAAAAAAAATCGAGCTTCTCCAAATAAATGTGTACTTAGATAAAAATGAAACATAAATGGATCCATAGAAGATCTACCAACTAGTTGGGATTAAACTAGTTATCTGTGTAGCATACGAGTGAGATATAAAAAAAATCCTAAAGTTGGCCTAAGGGACAATCATGTGCACTAAACTCCCGCTATGCACAGGGAAATGGACTTGGATAGAGGGGAAGGGATGTAAGTCATTCACATAGACCATCTGATTTGGGATTGGGATTTGTTGATTGTAGTTCATTGCCTCGGTAGATCAATTTTAGTATTAGTTTGTAGTAGCATTTTTTAAACTGTTATTGTTTCACTTCCTATTGTCTTTTGAACCACTATTACATCTTTTTGTAGACTATATTGTCTTGAGCTAAGGGTCTACCGGAAAAAGCCTCTCTACCTCACCTTTGATGTAGTGATACGGACTGTGTGCACTCTACCCAAATCCTACTTTGTGGGAGTATTTTAGGTATGTTGTTGCAGTTCGTTGTCTTTTCATAATCATTTAGGATTCTTTTTTTAAATAGATACCCTTTCTCATGGAATGTAAAGACATATTGAATACAAAAGAGTCTTTTACATATGTTATTCATCAATCTAGAAAAGACTTACGATAAAGTCCCTAGAGAGGTGCTTAGAGTCTAGAGGTGTCCCTGTGACGTACATTAGAGTGATTAACGATATATATGATGGAGCCAAGACTCCTGTGTGATCTGTGGGAGATCATTTTTCAATTGTCGTGGGATTGCACTAAGGATCGACCCTTAACCCGTTTTTATTTGCATTGGTGATAGATGTTTTGACGCGGGATATTCAAGGTGAGGTACCTTGATGTATGCTGTTTGCGGATGACGTAGTTTTGATTGACGAAACTCGAAAGGAGTTAATGCTACGTTGGAGGTTTGGAGAGAAACTCTCGAGTCTAAAGGGCTTAAATTGAGCAGGTCCAAGACGGAGTATTTGGAGTGCAAGTTCGGTGAAGTGGTGTAGGAAGAGGACGTGATAGTGAATTTGGATACCCAGACTATCTGTAAAAATTCTAGTTTCAAGTATCTGGGGTCTATGATACAGGATAATGGAGAGATTGATGAGGATAATTTCCACCATATTGGTCAGGCGTGGATGAAATGGAAGCTCGCATCTAGGGTCTTGTGTGATAAGAAAGTGCCCCTTAAACTAAAAGGTAAGTTTTACAGAGTGTCAGTTAAACCAACTATATTGTATGAAGCAGACTGTTAGCCAGTTAAACATTCGCACATTCAGAAGTTAAAGGTGGCGGAGATGGGGATGCTGATGGATGTGTGGGTTTACTATGTGCGATAGGATCCGAAATGAGGTTTTCAGAGGCATAGTGGGGGTGAGTGCAGTGAAAGATAAGATGCGGGAGGCGAGATTGAGATTGTCCAGACATATGCTTAGGAGAGATACGAATGCGCCAGTACGGAGATGTGATTGGTTGGCGAGGGATAGGTTCAAGAGCGAAAGAGGTAGACCGAAAAAATATTGGAGAGAGGTGATAGTACAAGAATTGAAGAAGTTACAGCTTACCGAGAACAAGGCCCTAGATAGAACGAATTGAAGGACGAGTATTGAAATAGCAGGTTAGTAAGTTTGGGGTTAGTTTTTTGTTGGATAGTAGGTTTGTTATCATAGAGGTTTAGGAGTCATAGTATCTTAGGTGCAAAGTCTAGCTCCCAGTGTTTTGGGTAGGTTGGTTGCTTCATGTAGTATGAGTTTACTAATATTTATTGATTGTTTTGCATTTGTTGTTATCGTATTTTATCAAATTATTTTCTTATTGCTTTTTTTCTTCCTATTATGCCTTGCCAGTATATTATGCATATTATATTGCTAAATTTAATAGTTTAGATTTTATTTTATATTTTGTATATTGTACTGTCTCGAGCCGAGGGTCTTCCCAGACCCCACAATGCGTGGGAATATACCAGGTCTGCTGTTGGTTGTTGTTCTCAAATTCTACACTTATGAAGCTAACATTTTGTCGGGCAGTCACCGTACTAATTTCTTATAAAATCTAGCAAGAGTAATCAATGTCTTACATTATTAACAGCAAGTCGCCTTGAGCTAAGAATAATTGCTACCTTGAAAGTCAAACACTATTTCACCCATAAGCGACGATGTTAGGAGTCAAAAGACAAAACATGATGGCCTCATTAAAGGACTTTGAAAAGGAACTTTAAGTTACCTAGGCATCACATGAAAGAAAATAATAACATACAGAGACTTTATTTTCCCTTTACTTAGCATAATTACAAGGATAAAATATTTCATTCTAAATTGATTGTCTTTCCTTAATTAGTTAGAATTCACTTTTATAAATACCCCTTCTCATTGGACGTACTGAAATACATTGAAGCTTTCTTAATTAGTTAGGATTCACTTGTATAGATACCCCTTCTCAATTGACGTACTGAAATACAATGAAGTCATTCTCTTCTTTCTCAAATTCTATAGGATTGAAAGGCAATTGACTGATTGATCTAGACATAATTCATTGTGTACGCAAACGAAATACAATCTGGTGCATTAAAATAAGTTTAATTAAGTTGACTGCAACTTGCAGACGAAATCAACATACAGAAATAGAAAATTACCGACCAAGAATGTCCATACCCTTCAAATGCTAACAAAAAATGTCGTCTTCCCAACCATTCTCGTTTGGATTCATAGAATCCAGTATTAGTTGAACTAGACTCATCCCTTTGCTTCTCTTCAAGCAACGCATATGCACACTACAGGTAGATAATAAAGGTTACAGATAAAAGTTGGGAGTACTATCTAATCAAGTTTATAATGGTAATATACCTCCCACATCAGTCCACGGTCCAATGCAAAAGTGAACAATATGGTTGAAGCCCCCGACAGGTTGTCAACATGAACAGTCTGTAATACGTTGATGTCACAAAATGTTTTATGTAAGAAGCAAAGAGAAAATAGGAAGTATAACCTTTGGCGTCCCTTGTATTTCAACAGTGGTAGCTTTCATGTCAACAATTCCAGAGTCTAGATGTCCTTCAAGGCGTGCATTCTGAACTAAAAGATCCAGAATGCTCACAAATAACTCAAATAGCCTGAATTCAAAACAAACTTGTATTATAATAGACATGGATAACAAGCATCAATATTTTAATTGATAGAGAATAGACCTATTTTGGATTTCAGGTGGCAACCCCAAGAGCCTGTTAAGGAAACGCCCAACATCATGCATGTCTGAATCAACTATACGACCAGAAAGCTTTCCTGAGTCCTTTCCATTACCTTAACAATAAGCAAAAGAAAAGAGTGGAAAAAGGGTCAGTTTGGGATGAGAGGATAAACACGGATCTTGTAGTCACCAAACACAAACAAGTTTGACTGTTTTCTTAAAAAGCCAATTTTAGCTGTTTTGAAAAAACGGACAATAATTCTTGCTACCAAGTAAAGGGAACAAGAATAAAAACCGCCGGCGATAAAGATGCATGAATGTATGCACAAGCATGTGGGAATAGAAGATACAAATTCCTATTGAGCCGATGAAATTTCCTGGACTTTTTTGTCTTGAGCCGAGGGTCAATCAAATGCAGCCTCTCTGCTTCAGTGATATGGACTCCGTAAACTCTACCCTTCTCAGACCACAGTTTATGGGAATATGCTGCGTATGTTGTCGTTGTATGTGCGACCGAAACTGTTTGACCTAAAATTATGTGGGTCTATCCGTGACAACCTAGTAAATGATGGTCATTGTTTTTCATGGGCAGACGTCACTCGTTTAGGATTGGCTACAAATAGGAATTCAAAATTCTAGGTTTTTTTTAGGTATTAGAGGTGCTTGGATTGACTATTAAATGGAGCTTATAAGCTAAAAGACGAGATTTCTAATTTTTGGCTTTTAGCTTATATTTATCATATTTACTTAAAACAAAGTGCTTATAAATACTTTTTTTACGACTGTGGTGTCTACGTCATCGTTCGGCCACCTCGATTAAATCCACAAGATACTTACCACCTCCCACCAGCATCAGGTACCAGGTAATTCTATCCACCAAGGCAAGAACAAATGGAAGAATCAGCTAGTGGTTTTTATCTCCATTCGAATTTGAATATGAGACCTTAGACCTAATAGTTCTTTAACCCACTTCATTGACCACTAAGCCACGCACTTAGGTGTTGCTTATAAACACTTTTTTATTTTACCCGCACTTAAAAGTTGCTTAAAAGCTATTTTGGCTTAAAAGCACTTCAAATAAGCCTATAGGCTCTTAGTCCAAGAATTTTTCGGAATATGAACAACTAGGACTGTTTGAACTCAAATTGCTTCATCTGTGAAGACCTAATTAATAATAGTAATAGTTTTCAAGGACAAACGTCACTCATTTAGGATCTTTGGGGCCACGAAATAGGAATTCAGAATTTTTTAGCCTTTTTGTGTGTAATAAGTGTTCATGAATTTTTCAAAATATGTGCGACCAAAACTGTTTGACCTCAAATTTCGTAAATCCAAACCTTCAACAGATAATCCACCAACTCTTACGACGGTGGACCAATGTGTACATCAAACACTGCGTACTTTCACAAATTTGCCCATAGTAGTTTAACTATTCCCATCGACTCCCAAGTACGATCCACCACCTCTGTTCCTTTCTTTCCTTAACAGGTTGTGCAGCCCCTTATTGTTTCTTGATTGTTAACTGATTTCCTTAAATTTGATATTAGGTTCGCGAATTTATTGCTACACCATTGTAAATATTACTGCAAATTTGGCTCCTACTTTCATTTGGTATCCTTGCTTCAACTTATTACTGCATGATTATCAGTGTCTATACTGTTATTTATAGTGAAAATTCTCAAGAGAAAGATTAACATCATGTGTGGCCAAAAATATGGGTAGGAACCAAGGCAATGGATATGGCTGGCCATGTTTAAATTGTGGTACTCAGAAGACTCGAGGGATACTGATGGGAGGCACTTTAGTAGAGGGGGACCTAAGGCAACAAGTGGTGGAGGTCAGAACGATCACTAACTGTAAATGGAGGCTTACTTTGAACTTTATTAGCAGATACACGATGCATGTGGGCTTGGATAAGGATATCAAGAAGCACTTTTGGGAGGATTTGGACGAGGTGATGAGGGTATACCACTCACTGAAAAGCTATTCATTGATGGAACTTCCAATGGCCAAATCGTGGCAACTTCTGGTGGGTTTGACGATGTGCTAGAGGCTTTGGTTTTGGAGATGGAAACAGAGGAGCCGCCTCAGTTTTGGATTTCGCTAGAACTTTTGAGTTAGTTATAGAAAAAAAAGACTACTTACGCAAAGTTGGTGCGGAGCAAGGACGAGAAGGAAAAGAAGGTGAATAAGGAAAGGCATAAGGTGACAGAGAAGGAGGCGAAGTTAGCGATTATGATGGCAAACAAGGGCAGCTTTCGAACACTTGTATGATGAATGAGGGAACAGAGGCAAGATATAAGAAGTTGTACAGGCTTCTTCTAAGGTGAAAAAGAAGAAGACTCGAGAACTGAATCAAGTGAAGTGCACCAAAGACGAGGAAAGCAAAGTTTTGATGAAGATGACGAGCATACTTTTATTAGTAGGCTCTCATTAGACGAAGATGACGAGCATACTTCCATAAACTCTTGAAAGAAGAAGGGGCAGAAACATTGTGTTAGGTGATTTGGAGCACTCCCAGAAGTGTATTAAGGTCGAAGGGGCTAAAGGTGCAATTTGTAAGATGAGTAGGGAAAGAAAGAATGGACCAAATGAGTTTCCGATCGAATTTTGGAAAATCACATTGCAGGGAAGATATGGTATGACTCACAAAGTTGTTCAATGTCATTTTTAAAAAGGCAAAAATCAATGAAAACCTAATCAAAGAAAAAGAGAATCTAAAACAATGAACACCTTATTTGATAAAAAAAAGGCAAAAATTCCTAAAGAATGGGGATGAAGTACAACGATTATGTAGTACAAGAATGAGGGTAATATCCAAAAATGCAACAACTATAAGTGTATTAAGTTGTTAAGCAACAGTATAGAAGTTCAAAAGAGGGTAGTGAAGATTAGGGTAAAGAGAGGTATTTCCATTTTTGAGAACTAGTTCGAAATCATGTCGAGGCTATCAACTACAGAAGTTATTCATCTACTGAGGAAACAAATGAAGCAATACAAGAAACGGAAGTAGGAGTTGCATATGGTGTTTATTCAACTAGAAAAGGCCGACAATTCCTATGGAGATGCCTAAAGGCTAGAGGTGTACTGGTGGCTTACATTAGGGTGATGAAGGACATGTACGATTAAGCCAAGACGCAGGTAACAATAGTGAGCAAGACTCGGAGCACTTTCAAGTCGAGATAGGGTTGCATTAGAAATCAATATTTAGCCCATTTCCATTTACCCGATAGATGGATTAATTGACATGGCAAAGTTAAGGTGAAGTCATGGTGTATTTTATTTGCAAATGACACAGTACTAATCAACCAAACTCGCAATGGAGTTAAAGTTAGGATAAAGATATGGAGATAGATTCTGAAGCCTAATAATTCAAGTTAATTAGGACAGAAACAAAATATCTGAAGTGCAAATTAGTGATGCTATGCATGAGGCGGTTGTTTTAGCGAAGGCTTGATACACATATATCCCTAAGAGAGAAAGCTTAAAGATTATAGATCTTTAATCCAAGGAAATTCGCAGATTGATGGTGATATCACACATTGTATTGGTGGGCCATAGATGAAAAGGAGGCTTGCCTCTGAAGCCTTGTGTGATAAAACGCTACCAGCAAACCTATAAGGTAAGTAGTGGTTAGATCAACACTGTTGTGTGGAACAAAGTGAAGACCAATCAACAACTTTCATATTCAGAATATGCAAGTTGCGAAAATGAGGATGCAGAAATGAATGTGTTTGGTTAGTAAAAGAGATAAATTTAGGAACGAGAGAATATCCCGAACAAGTTAGGAGTAGCCTCCGTGGTGGATAAGTAGAGGAAAGCGAGACTAAGATAGTTTGAAATGGTTTGGGCATGTGAAGAAGAAATGTATAGATGCCCTATTGCGAAGGTTAGGGAGGTTAATTGTACTTCTCTTCTACCAATTTGGAAATTTTCCTCCCTCGACCCGGACCGATGATTCCTTCGAGAAAAAGGAATGGCTTAGCATCAGGCCCATAACTATGGGTGTTCATGGTTCAATTTTGATTAAAATCAAAACTGAATAAACTTCGTGGATTTCTAAATTTCTAAAAACAAATCAAATAAAATAAAAAACACCGATTTGGTTCGATTTTTTGAGTTTATAACAAGTAAATAACAGCACAAACAAGAGACTACTTCAGATGAATATTAGCAATTAGCAAATGTCTTTGTACTACTACAGGATGAAAGTATCTGTATCTTCTATCAATTTTCAACGCTATCAAAAGTTTAGCATGTTTAAGTTGCATAACTATAAAGATTCCTCCATTTCACATGCTAATGTTCTAGAAACAATATATAACTTTAAACAATGGTCAACCCTTTAAAAAATCAAAAGGGCAAGTCACTGAAGAGTAGTGAAGAAAACTAAAAAGGGGCAATACACCACATCACATATAGACAATTAGATTTAGAGTGCTAAGCTTGGTCGTATCTTGTAAGAAATTAAATTTTAAAATGTTATAGTGCATGTGAAATAAATAGACTAAAATCAAATTAATGATCAAAAGATATAAAGTCTATAATTATTTATGAAGGACTAATATCATGTATTCAAATAATTATAAAAAATATATGTGTATAATTTATCGATTCATTTTTGTTATTTGTTCAGCTTATTTAGTATAATAAAAATCAAATCAAACATTATCCATTTCTTAAATTTAGAACCAAATCAAACCAAATGGACGGTTTTTAATCGGTTTGGTTTGGTCTGGTTGTGGTTCAGTTTGGTTTGGTTTGCAGTTTGATTTGGTTTTTCACCTAACCGTGACACCCCTACCCATTAATAATCCTGAACAGTAGCCATTTGATGGCCAACAGTTAAAGAAGTAT
Source organism: Withania somnifera (assembly GCA_039654485.1). NCBI lineage: Eukaryota > Viridiplantae > Streptophyta > Magnoliopsida > Solanales > Solanaceae > Withania > Withania somnifera. Next base: position 566,665 of record JBDJHY010000002.1, read on the forward strand.
AAGAATTATAACAATTTTACCCAAAATATTCCCTCTGTTCCTCAGTTGAACCTCCCGCGCTAAGCTACCACCTGAACCAACCCCCACCATCAACCCTGATCACCTCTCTAGAATGACAAACAGAGTTTTCAGACCCCAAACTGGTAACTTGAGGTGAAATTTCAGGAGAATGAAATGATAAATGAAGATGTTAAATGCAAAATCAAACGGTTACAAGACTAGCAATGTTGTATTGGAGCGAAAATTGGACTGCTGAAGTCCAGCACATTCACAAGATGGATGTCGCAGAAATGGGAATCCTAAGATAGATGTGAGGACATATAAGATTATACAAGATAAGAACGACCACATATGTTAAGGATAAAATAAGAGAGCATCGCTTGAGATGGTTTCTTCATGCTTTGCATTGACCTCAAGATGCACCGTTTAGTAGGTGTTGAAACCACAGTGAGGGAAAATGCTAATAGGGGACAAGGAAGACCTAAAATCACATGAAAGAAAGTTATCTCGAAAAACCAATAATCTCTTGGAATCAATGGAGACTGCATTTTTAGGCTAGTAGGAAATATGGAGAGCTTCTGATTTTTTAAATTTTTATTTTGTAAAACGTTGGCCTATATCACCCTTTGAATATAACAAATTCAATGCTTTGGGAAATGAGTACAGTTAATAATAAGGGTAAATTAGGAACTAAGTGACAAAGTACTTCTTGGTTTTCCGAATTGCACAAGAAAAAATGGACATCTACTTTTAGTATAGTAGACAAGCAAAAGTGGACTGGTGGGAGTACAAGAAAGGGGACTAGACCTTACCTTACTAGTCCAATCCAATTGAGGGCCGACAGAACTACATATATGGCAAGAAGATCCGATGAGCAAGTACCATTGAAGTTTTATTGAATGGATTATACAGACATCCGATACACTTCCTTTTTTTATTTTTTTCTTAAAGAAGTATTCCAGAGTCATAGATACTTGATCGAGAGGCTGTCAATGACTTAGATAAACCCGGTAAACTTCTTATGCTAGCATCGATTTTGCACCATTAATAATTATTTAAATTGATTCATTTGAAAAGGTAAATGTAGTACCAAGAACTGAGTCTCTTATTATTCCAACAGAAACAAGTGCAGCTTTCCCCTTCAAAATAAAATCCTGTATAGCATCTGGTGTATCAGCAGAACAACCTGGTGGTACAAGTGGCAAAGGATCCTGCAAACCATATAGGTTCAATTTTGACTTGTACACATACATGCTAAAGTGGGAAAGGAATGAAATACAAGATAAAAACGACAGTATCAACAAAAAGTCATAGACACCTGCTCCATGATCCCTCTATACAACATCACAAGGGCCCTCTTCCCATAGGAACTATCATAGTTATAAGCACTAAGAGATGGTCCAGCTCTGCAATATATCAAGAGCAATTAAAGCTGTCACTTTGCATGTTATCATAATCAGACTTGCAACATATGTAAACAATATCGAACTCACCGACGATCTCCCTGAGTCAGTGCCCCAAGTGATTCAAGTCTCTTAGCAACAACGGATGCAAACCGCCGTTCACCACCAAGATTAGTAAATAGTAGCCTGTATATTGAGAAAGAGAAAAATATCATATGTGGAAAATATGAAACAAGTGATTTATCCAGGGGAATTGATTTTTGGCAAGTATGGAAAACATATTTAATGGCAACTTGTAACACTCCAGGCATGCCATCAGATAGTTACAATGGCAATTTGTATAAATCCAGGTTTGCCATCATATAAGCACAACCATTATTGACATGTAAACAGACATGGTACCTACTTATACTCGGGTGCAGAAGCTTGATTTGAGCGATGAGTTCTTCCAAACTGCTGAATTGCCCGATCAGCACTCCAAGGTAACTCTAGAGTCAAATGGACCCTTCTTCTCTGAGACAAGGGAAGGAATTCAAACAACATAATAAGAAAACAACTATCAAAAGCAGCTCATCCGTTATGGATCGGAAGATAAATAGAGAAAAGAGTATGTCTGCTACACTTAACACACAATATATACATATAAGACATGATA
>JBDJHY010000002.1:589187-599598 GCA_039654485.1 Withania somnifera
TATAAAGTTTATATATAATAACGTTTTAACTTTATTAACTTATATATATAAAATTTATATATTTTAAAAATATATATATTTAAATATACATATATATAATTTATAAAATTAAAAAAAAAAAAAAAATATTCGTCCCGCCCGGTACGTAACGGGACGGACGTTCCGTCCTGTTCCAGTACCGGCCCATCCCGGTTTTGAGCAGCCATAGTGTTGACACAACAAGGGTGTGGGTGTGGGATCCACACCGTATATGGTTAACTTACCTTGGGTTCCTGGACTACATCTATTACTGAGGCAAGAAGTATAGATTGATTGGGTATTTGGTTTGATTTTTGGATTTATGTCATATATATAGAGGCTTCAGTTGTGCTCTAGATGTTCCATAAATTCCTTTTATGGAGCTGAGGCTGACACATTAAATCATCTCTTTTTTTACACTATAAAGGGACTGGCATACTATGGCAGATTTTCATCAACCTGGTGGTTTATGCCAAGGAACGCATGTGAAGTCTTAGCTTGCTCGAATAGAGATGGTAATCAGTCAGGTCACAGGCAGAAATGGAAGATTGTCCCAGCTTTGTATATGATGGACAATTTGGAGGGAGAGGAACCATAGATGTTTTAAGAATAAGAGTTGTACTTTCCAGACCTTAAAGATAACTGTCAAGTGTTCTTCTACTTTTGGTGTATGCATGAATATCCTTTAGAAGCTGAGGACATTCCTTGTATTTTAGATTATATATGAGTTGATAGGTGACGGGTTTTTCTTTCTGACTACTACTTGTAATTATTACTGGAATACACCTTTTGTGTAGTTTTATAATATATATGTTAGATCCTCAAAAAAAAAAAAGGAGGGGGGGTGTTAAATCCCTGCATACAGGAAGTATGTGAAAAGGTAAAGAATCTTGTGCAAGAACATAATTAGCTATGACAAGTATTCAGTAGTAACGCTAATTGGATGTCCAAAATATAGCGCCAAACATCAATGATTAACTAATTTGTACAAATGAGTTTTCAACTTCCTCAATGCTCCTCCGATTCTCTCCTTCCATATCCACATCAGCATCCAACTCCATGTGCCATACTCTTCCTCTCTTTCCTTCTATAAACATCATCGCTTGCACCAGCCATTCAACTCCAAACATCTCTATATAGTACACTACAATGTATGACCCGTATGCACGATCAAACAACGGAGTAACAAATGATTAACACCTCACTACGTTCAAGTAGATTTACTCACAAATTGTATGATCTAACAAAAAGTGCTCCAGGAACCCATAAAGATGAATGAGGTAACTGTCTTTTTAACAGTCCGTCATAGAAGGATTTCATACGTTCGTCTTTTCAACCATCCTGTTACGTAACAGAGTAACTATGTGTGTTTCTTGACTAGAATTCTGATGATAGAGAAAGTTCCACCTAGGCCTCTCCCCACCAAGTTTGTTTCCAGAAGATAATTCTTCTTCTATCGCCTAATTTGAGTGAGGCATTGCCACAAAAATTCTCAATGCATCTCCACAAGCAACTCCTTAGGTTTGGTTATCTTGTTTGTTCTCCATCCGTCTCCTATTCCACCATATATTTATCCGCAATCACTCTACTCTCCAATGAATGTTCCATATTCAAAGTAATGTTTTATTGAACACCACCAAGTCCCTTATCACTAGTCTAGGAGATCCACAATCTCCGACTTGACTAAATGATACTTCTTCAACTCCCATTAGCACTCCATCAGAGGTTCCTCAGCATTCTTTCCAACCTCTGCACCACGCTTACAGGGACGAACATCAAAGATATGTAACAGATCGATATGTTAGAGAATCCATGGAGCCACTATCTTCAAAATAAAGAATGTAAACACACGAAGAAGCCAAAGGGATTCAACTTCTAATATACATTAAAGAACAATCTTACCCTTGTATATACAATGCCGTATAATTTTGCACGCAAGGGGATCCAGCTGAACCCCTTGCACCCTCCTAGCTCCACCCTTTTTGTTAGAGATAGTACTCTCTATCAAGATTCAAAGCTTCTTTCCTTCCTTCCTTCCTTCCTTCCTGAAAGATTTCTTTTTCAGGAACCATACAAGATGTTTTCCAAGCCTTTTCTATCATTGGATTCTACCCAGCATTATCCTTATAAGATGCTCCCAACAGAGATGTCAGGCATTTAAACTTTTTAAATGACCTTTTACTTAATTTTATACCTTAAGCTTTTCTGAAATTAACAAATTGTAATTGATGGTTGTTTGCCAGGCGAGGTTCTCTTCAGTGCTTTATGTGGATTATTTTTGGTTAACAGTTAGTAATGCTAAAGTAAAACTGGCAATACATACATAAATTAAGAGGCAGAAAAGGAAGCATTGAGTTTTTAGAGTAAAAACCTCATTGACTTCTTCGGGTGGAGCAGGGGCAGGGGCAGGGGCAGGGGCAGGGGGATGAGATGAGTGAGGAAGAAATTGCCTAATCTTGGACATATCAACGGCAAGGTCGATCCCACATTGAGGACACGAGAAGCGAGAGAGGCCGTGAGGAACATTGAGTATGGCCTTGCAGTGAGCACAAGGCAACTGGATCTTAGTGGGATCAATGCCATGAGCTAAGGCACTGTTGCGTTGTTGTTGAGGCATGAGTTCTGGAGGCAGCATCTGTGGCAATTGACAGGTAGGGCAGACAAACTCAGTCAGTCCTGGACCGACTGTCAAAATCATCTTGCAACCAGCACATCGAACTTGACAGCTATCACAACTGCTAGCCGACGTAACCGAAGAAGGAGCAGGGACCGATTGCTGTCCCATATTTATATTAACAAGCTTGAAATCAGAATGTACTCAATACACACGGCAAGTGCAAACAGCAATACTAGTCAAAATCGAACAGAAGGAGGAGGCCGGCGATGCGCCGTGAGTTTTCGCTTGCCCTCAATTCTTGGGCCTCCCGCTTCCGGCGAGTCACAATACTACACACACATAAAATGACCGAGTAAGGTTAGGCATTTTATTGTTTGGCCCATAAAATAAAAGAAGGCTCGAGTGTTGAGCATGTTTTGAATGTTGAGAAAAGATTCATCTAAATCTTTAGTTTAATGGTTGATCTCAATTATGTAACTATCTTATAAAAAAAAATTCATAATATTATTTTTTTAACAACTAGATTTGACGATTTTGTAAAACCTTTTTTCCACATGGTATTTTATTGAATATCTATATTACCACCCATAGTTAATTCACACTATTGCATTCCCTTTCATTATAGCAGATAAATTAGTTATTTAATGTATTATTAACAAATTTTAAAATTAAAAACTCACCGTCTCTCGTTATCTTCTGGCTGAAGCTACTCTCACGATTAACCTGTTACTTTTTAATTTACGATATGAATTTTAATTGTTGCAACTCGTTATCTTTTACGTACGGTCACGAAATGCAATTTCGAAACTTTAAAAACAATTTCTCTCATTTGGAGGATGCATCACTTCTTTTTTTTCTTAAATACCAACTTAATGAAAACACACTACGGGATTTCTATTATTGCTTTTGTGTGTTTAGTTAATTGTGTTGTCAAACATTAGCCTGAAAATTTTAGAGAAAATTAAAAGGGAATGGTGCTAGTGGGTCGAATTTAATTTTGAATTTAATTAAGTTTGATCAGGCAAGATTACGTAAAAAAAAAAAAATGCATGAATATATATTTTTTGTTACATCAGTGGCATGATTGAGTTCAAAGGGTAAAGTTTAAAATAGTAGCAATTAAACAAGATCATTTTCCTCATTTAATTATTATCACATACTCCCTCCATACCTTTTTACATTATTTTGAGTTACTAATAATATTTCATCTCATAGAGTAGGTATAATTCCTAGTTAATGCAACCATTACACTGTGATGTTGTATGATGGCTTGTAAGTAAATTCGAAGTCAACTCCAATTTTTCTTTTAAGTGTTTGTGGGAATACAAGGATTACAGCCAAAGATGTACACTGAACAGATGCATAGATTTTTGCAATGAAAAGGAACACATTAGCCATATTAGATAAATGAATAGCAAGCTGCTTCATTAGACCAGTCCATCTTGCTTTTTGTAGCATTCAGCAATTTTACCCTGTTTCCCTATACAACATATATATCCTGCTCCTACATGCATAAAATGGCTTAAGCTGCATTGTAAAGACAAGTAGACAAGTGGTGTTCGGGGAGACAAAATTCACTAACGTTAAGCCTCCATGACTGAATCTGCTCATCCACCACTGCCTGAGCAGCCGGAGACACTAAGTTCCATCCTAAAACTGTACCTTCATTGCTAACATCACTGCCACGTTAAAACTAGTAGTGGAGTTACCTACTGATATTCAGCAATTAATTCTGATCCAAAATCAACAAACTGAGTATAATAGTCTATTTTGAATTACTATTTGCTTAGTTGGTCTTCTTTTAGTTTATTCCATAATAAAGAAAAAAATGACATATTTATATAGTTAAAAGTCGATGTCCTAGGATATTTTTAGCGTGGGGTTAAAGTATAGTGTATGTTAATATGAATGTCATCAATATACAAAATGAATATGAATTTGTAATTGGATAAAAAATTGTTTTAAATTTACGCTCATCATAACTACTCTACTCTATTGAGAAGTGAGTGTGAGTCATCTATCCACATCCCATTAATTTAATTTCTTAAGACGTAAAACAACAGGAGAGAGAGCCACATGAAGCAAGAACAGATTAGGTTTCATCAAAATTGGATTCTTTCTTGCTTCCATAATGATCCTTTCGAGCAGCCAGATGACAAGGACAGAGTACGTGGCATTCAATATTTGGCAAAAATTTTTATTACACAAATAAAGGTCAAAAGAGGAGGTAGTTGCTGCATCTTTCCTCTTCTTTTCTTGCTTTATGGTGCGTCATTCCCTATTATACATTAAAAATAATGCATCAAAGTGAAAAAAAGAATATGCACTAACCTTTCAGTTTTTGTCCTTCTGTTATCCTGGAGATTTTTTCAATTCCAATTTCAAGTGCATCTGTTTCTAGAGTATAAATCAGAAACACTCATTTTAAAACAATTATCTTTTGATATCTTAAGCCTTCACCGCGACAAACTTTTACAACATGATGGATCAAGGAATTAAGAGTCCACTTGTAGCAGTTAGGTATAATCTGATGAGTTTGGCAGCAATTAGTACGTTTAACAAACGTGCTTAGTTAGCAATTAGCAGAATAAGCAAGTTCTTTATGTTATGTTTTGGAGTGGGATCTCTAGATCAAGTTCCTCGAGTCAACCAGCTAAGTCTAGCAAGTTAAGAATGCAGTACACAGACGTTAAGGCTAGGGCCCTCAAGTTTGAGCCTTGTCAGCAGCCAACTTCGCGCATGTTATGTATATCTCTCTACTCTTCCTTATCTATAGAAATGCTACTGCTACTGTCACATGGTCAACAGCTTAAATACTCAGTAAGAATGACGCTAATTCAACGCCAGATGCAAATTCTATGCTCTTCTTTTACGGGAAAATTTGCCACCTCTCCATAGCAGCAAGTGTATAAAATCACATACAAGCGTATATAATCATACATGTTCAACTTTCATTATTAAACTCAAATATGACAGTAATGAGACTCAATCCATAACCAAAACGGAGCAATATTACTCCACAACCTTTTCAAATACAAATTGGTGCTTGCGCCAAATTCTGCAGTAAAGCCTATCTCTATTTCAGTTGGTGGCTGCTACCAATGCCATGTGCTCTATGAGGTCCAAAACTCGGTTGCTGCAAAGATTTAAAGTACAATCAACCTTGTCAACAGTTCTATGCTATAGGAGTATGGATAAGTTTTTTAAGTCTCAACTTTTTATTATCAATGCCTTTTTCTTGTTGGGGGTTTGGGGTGGTTGGTCCAGAGATAAAAGGTCATACCTGTAACCCCACTCGTTATCATACCACGAGACAAGCTTCATGAATGATTTGGTCAGGCCTATACCAGCTTTAGCATCAAATATGCTCGACCTACATATCAGATCAATTAATTAGTAATTCAGCATAGCTTCAAAACAGCAGTTAAAGTAGTGAATCATTCACAGTTGAAAATATTTGCAGTTCTGCACACTTATATCCTACACGGCACTGTCCTCTATTCTCGTGTACTTAGTTTATAATACCATACTTCTTTTTTCTTTGCAAAATTGTACTTTCGTACACCACTTAATGATAACATTGCCAAATGACTTAACTCATACTAGTGCCGTTACCTTTTAGAAGGAATTTTCTATTGTTAATAAATCAATCTGGCATCATATTATCAGTGTGTCGTTTATTCAGCAAAAGTTGAGATAGGCCCCTCCAAAATACTATTACACTTATGTATTAGTTATACATACCTTGAAAACACAAGAAACAAGGTATTAAAATTATTTTCTCTAAAATATGTCCTATCAAACAACCCCTTAAGGTCAAAAGTGTCTTATACGAGAGTAGCAGAAGCTCAAATATTACTTCATCCTCCTTTATTCAGATGAAGGTCAAATGTATCTTATACAAGAGCACCAAAACCTCCGATACTTCATCCTCCTTTATTTAGATGAGCTTGTTCAAGCATCCATGTTATTATATCCTCCTTTAGGTATGTAGCTGAGGAGAGGAGAGCATATCAACCTTTGTCCTCTTCCAAATCAAAAACTTTTTTAAGATGATAAACATTACGCTTGCATGCACAACTTAATGAGTTGTAGCAAGAAATCTTCCACTTCAGCAAAATAAAAAAAAAAGAGAACAAACGGTCATGCAACTCCACTAACAATCTCTGCACACATAGGGACATATCTTGCTTTCCTATAGTGTGTTTCCCTGTGACCAACTTTTTATGAAGCTTTAGAATGAGAAGTTAAGATAACAAATAAATTTTTTCACACTGCCTTCTTCTACTCTTACCCACTTGAACACCCGGATTTGACTGCAGCAGGGTTCGAACTTATAACATACGCCTAAGCCAATACATCAATCCTTGTGTTCTTACCACTATACCAAAGCCCTTGTGGAAGATCATGGATTATTTTATAGAAACATATTCAAGATAAGGACTGCCAATTGCGGGTGAATTTTTTAAAAAAAATATATATTTTTGTTTTTAACCGTTGTCCTAGGATCATGAAATCGGAACTCTCTGACTAGCACATCTGCCCAGAGGTAATAAAAGATAGATAATTTCTCCACTACCATTAACATGTTTTACATTTAATCAAGTCAAAGGTGCAACAGGAAACACATATATGGAAGCAGTCAGAGAAAATGAACTTCTGAAGCACATTAAGTCAACCTACAATAGTGTAAAAGCCTCAAAGGAATGTAGTTGCATGATCCCTATTTGCTAAGATTATAGCGCTAAAGATCAAAAGAGAAGAATGAGCAACTCCACCTGGAATCGCCAACAAAATCATTTGAGACAACATCCTCATCTGTGTAACCCAAAATGCCTTTAAGGGGACCCTCTGATGCATACCTAGAGCAAAGAAAGCACTAAATTAGGCAAAGTATCCCCAACAGACGTGTCCATTAAACAAGAGCCAGATGTAAAGAGCATATTGAAGGCATACTTTATTGCTGCTTTCACATCATCATAAGAAGCACTTTTATCTAGCCGGCAAGTCAAGTCCACAACAGAGACATTAGGTGTTGGGACACGGAACGCCATTCCAGTGAGCTTCCCATTCAATTCAGGCAGAACCTTTCCTACAGCCTATATTCAAAGAGGAACATTTTTCTTCCATCACAACCACAAACTTGCCCTCTGCCCCCACCCCAATAACAGCAAAAAAAGAAAAAAGAAACAGAAGAACTTATCAATAATATATGTAGAACCGATGCAATACCTTAGCAGCACCAGTTGAACTTGGGATGATGTTCTGTCCTGCACCACGGCCTCCTCGCCAATCCTTCATTGATGGCCCATCAACGGTCTTTTGGGTAGCTGACCATGACATCAGTTTATATTCAACATAGGGAGAATGAAAACAAACAAAAGAGAAGGTAGACATGGTTTACGCATGTGTTAAGCAAGAAGAGACATACCTGTTGTTGCATGCACAGTAGTCATTAACCCCTCAACAATGCCAAATTCTTCATGAACCACCTGCAACGAGAAACAGCATATGAAAGACCCTAGTGGATAATAAGCAGATCATGTGTGGTTGTTCAATTAGCCAGTACTTAAGCCAAACCTTGGCAAGGGGAGCAAGGCAATTGGTAGTACAGCTAGCATTAGAAACAACATCCATGTTGGCTTTGTAAGTTCTCTCATTCACTCCTACCACAAACATAGGTGCATCAGCTGATGGAGCTGAGATTACAACCTTCTTTGCACCACCCTGCACAATCAAACAAAAAGTATCAATACGAAGAGCTGCATTAATAAGGTGGGCAAAGAAAGAGGGTTTAAGGCCAGCATTAGCGTGTTCTCAACCTTCTTATGTGCTGAGGCCTTCTCAATAGTTGTGAAGACACCAGAAGATTCAACAACATAATCTGCACCTAAATCACCCCATGGGATATCTGCGGGATCCCTGCATCAAGAGAAGCTTGCATGAATGATAACAATAAACTAACCTGATTTATTGTACTGTTTTACATGTAACATGTAACTTAACCATCATACCTTTTGCTACTCACTTTAATCAGCTTCCCATTGATTTGCAAAGTAGAGTCATCCAATACACTGATGGATCCATTGTAAACTCCGTGAGTGGAATCATACTTGAGCATGTACGCCTAAAACGAACGAACAGAAAATGTTACATATTTAACCAGAAGAGTTTTTTTCTTTTAATATGGTGTACTCTGTTCCTCAAAAATCTACCACAGGAGCCTAATAATGGCCCTTCCCCACTTTGCTCCTTTGATGATGGAGATTCTTCATTACTTAGGCTATCCATCCCTTGCCAGCTACACTTCATAAGGCTAAAAATCAACTCGCAGAAGTACATAAAAAACGATAGAGAATGGAGTTTTTTTGCAGGAAAGGAAGGTGTGGCTCCATCAGAAGATGAAAAGCATCGAATAGACCACAACCGCAGGATGTAGTGATTCATAAATACAAAAGCAATAAGAAAAAAGCAAGCATCTGCTGACCTTAAGCTAGGGTTGCCATTTTTACCACTAATTGTTTGGAGACAGCGTCAACTATTTTTTTAATGATGTTGCCTTTTAAATGTATCCTTATTTATATCAGGAAAGTCCATTCACATGGCAACCCTTCCTATTAAGGTGTCAATACTTGAGTTTGATATCATAATATCAGTAGAAGTCCTGGCGATGCAATATATTTCTTATATTCAGGGGAAATTTCTTTACCAATCCCAGTTTCATGCAGAATCAAACACCATAATTTCATGGGATATATTCTTACCATGTACTTGGCATCAATAAATGGGTCATTAACTGCCACCACCTCAACGTCATTCCTGAATGTTGCAATTCGTAATACCAATCTCCCAATACGTCCAAAACCTGCAATTTAGACATGCATTTACGTAGGTTCTGAGACAACTGTATGGGTTCACACAAGAAATTTGATAAACTTCTACAAGGGAATAAAATTGAGAGACATCAGAATTGAAGCCTCTAATGTTTTCAACTCTGAAACCTTGAAAAATACATAATCCAGAGCGCAAAGCAAAACAAAGAAACATACCATTTATACCAATCCTTGTCTTCCCACTGCTCTGCAACTCTGAGCAAATGCCAAACAAATTCATGCATCTCAGCAGCAGGTTTGATCCTCAAATCAGAAGATTTTAAGTTAGAAATGTAAGAAGTCTTACTTGGAACTGTTGGAGGCAACTCCGTAGCAGTTGCTCTGACTGGTTGAATGCTGCAGACACCAGATTTTCTGCAGGTTTTCCTATTTTATATAAGCTTAACAAAATTGTTTGCATTTCCTTTACTTTTTTGGGGACAATAAAGAGAATGGTTTGTGACTCAACTGTAAGGACGAAGATTGCATGAGAGAGACACCATCTCCAAAGATGGCGGATTGTAACTTAACAGAGTTAGCACTGTGATGAAGGCCTGGACATGATGCCTGAACAGATTCATAAAAAATCAAAAGCTTTCCTATGCCTTGCCACCTTACATAACATAAAATGTTACTGTAAACAATTCAAATGCAGCCGAAAAATAAATTCATCATCAAAAGCGTAAAGTTAATCATTTTAAAAAAAAAAAAAAAAGAATCAAATAATCAGATTGACTGGTAAAGAGAAGTATAGATAGATATTTGAGCAGGAGATAGATGCCCATCATACGGGTCAGCAACTTCACTTGCCTGTACACGGTTTTAAAGGTTGCAGGTAAAAGCTTAGGAGTAACGCAAAGTTGACGAAACTGAAAGAGGGATCTAAAATAAGAGCATATATACC
>JBDJHY010000002.1:618657-632814 GCA_039654485.1 Withania somnifera
ATGGAAGTAAGCCATTACTGGCCTAACTGTTACCAACGAGAGCTTGCTGAGAATAATGAAACGTCCTCAACACCGTAGCCTTTAAACTTACAAATGATGCGAGAACCAAAGGATAAGACGTGTCCGGCATTCCATGTCTAGATCTTCTATTCTATCAAAAAGAGCACGGACAGCTCCAGCTATAACTGCTGGAAACGCCCCTGGCAGAGCCTAGAATGAGAAACAAGCAATCAAGAGGATTAGTTAGCGGAAACATCTCCAACTGGCAATATTGAGTTGTACAACAGTTGATAGTAATTTTAAGAAACTTATACGTAATTAGCTTACAATTCTAAGAAGGTAATGAATTACCTTGCATAAATCAATGATAACCAATGTGTAATATATCGGTTTGAATGGTGGTTGGGGTAACAAGAGAAGCTGCAAGATTTAAAAGATATCAGGGGAGATGAAGAAAAGGCTCCCATAAAGTTATCATGAATCAATGAAGAAATACGAAACATCCTAAGCAACAAAAGGTAAACTGAGAACAATCTCTATCAATAATAAGGTTCCACTTCTTCTATGCCTGTTACAGTTATGTAAAACTTAGCCCCTTATGAGATTAAATATATACATGTTCTTCATCCAAACTGTAAGTTCAACTCTGCCAGTTGAGCTGGATGGCCATCAGAAATGATGTTTACAAGAGGCACCTATAGATATAATTTCTCAGATTTAAGGTCTGCAGGTATAAAACCAATAGCCTCTAGCCAGTATACCTGCAGCAATTAGTTTCTACCAGCTTAAATAAAAAGGGTATCCGTGCAGCAATTGTGTATATTTCTCTTCTGAAAGCAAGATATCAGAAAGTCATGGCTATAACAACTAACAAGCATTCCTTAATCCAACTGTGCAGCAAATAAAGTTCCAAGCAGATATCTTGATTTAATCCGATATGAAAAGCATACATATGCATTTGAAATTCAAAAATACAGTCCAAAAGAATAACGCATGCAATAATGTGGGTCTTACACAACAATCCTCTGATGCAAAACAGAAAGGAAAGACCATTTTCACCACTTTTTTCTTGTAATGTGACTACAGAGTTCTAAGAATGGATATTCCATTTTGCTTCCTTACTTCCTAGAGGATACTCGGGTCATTTGGGAGAGAGAGAGTTTCAAGTATGTTGGTTCTATGATCCAGCGAAATGGGGAAATTGATGAGGATGTCACTCACCGTATTGATACGGTGTAGATGAAATGCAAGCAAGCATCTGGAGTCTTTTGTGAAAAGAAGGTACCCACTAAGCTTAAAGGAAAATTCTACAGAGACCAGCTACTTTGTATGGGAAGAGTGTTTGGCCAGACAAGAACTCGCACATCCAAGAGATTAAGGTGACGGCGATGCGGATGTTGCAGCGGATGTGTGGGTTGACTAGAAGAGATAGAAGGTTATTCGAGATAAAGTGAGAGTGACCTCGATGGAAGTTAAAATGCGGGAAGTAAGGTTGACATGGTTTGGACATGTGACCAAGAAGGCACTGATGCTCCGGTGAGGAGGCGTGAGAGGTTGGCATAGATGGTTTCAGGCGAGGTAGAGCTAGATCGAAAAAATATTGGAGGAAAGTGATTAGACATGACATGGAGCAATTACAGCTTACCGAGATATTGGTCCTAGATAGAAAGTTGTGGAGAAAGCGTATTAGAGTAGCAGGATAGTAGGTAAGATTGTATTCTTGTTAGTAGTTAGGCATGCTTTGTTTTGATTATCGTGCTAGAAGTCCTAGTGATATGTTTGTAGTGTCCCTTTTTTGGAGTTTTAGTAAAGTATATCTGGTCGGATTGATTGTTTGTAGCATTGTTCCGTAGTACTCTCATTTTTTATACTTTTTGTTGTTTCCTGTACTATTTTTTGATATCATATTATGTCCTTTCCTGGATTACTTTTGCTTTATGCCGGGGGTCTATCGGAAACAGCCTCTCTAACTCACATCTAAGGTAGTGGTACAAACTGCGTACATTCTACTCTTCCCGAACCCCACTTTGTGAGAATATACTGGGTTTTGTTGTTGTACTTCCTAAAGGATACACCACCCTCCATCGAGTTGTTTACGCAAGCACAACCTTACATCGAGCTATTTAGGCAAGCACAACCTTACACTTGAATTCTACTTGTTCACAATAATGTACTTTGTCTCTATTGAAAAGGAAATTGTCAATATGGAAATAATGATAGGGCAAATAATTTTATTACCAATTAAGGAGTCCCCGCGTACAAATTGAAGAGAACCTACAACAAGATATGGTTTCCAACAAAAGAGATCATAGGGACCTCGCAAGTAAACCAAAAAGAAACTAGAGATAAAACACTACTTTGCACTTTGCAAACTCTTCTGCCCCCTCCACCCCTCCCCCTTCTTTCAATTCCCTCCTAAATGACCCAAAAGATTGCTAAGGGGGTAAGACTCCATGCTTTTGGACTTCTCTATCCTATCTTACGAGTTTGCAGACCCTACTTAACTGTGTTTTGCATCACCCACCGCATTAGAAACAAATTGAGGGCCACCTTGTTTTTAGCGACCCTACATTGCTATAAAAGATGATCAACATTCTCACCTGCACTCTTACACATAAAGTAAATAACAACATACCCAGCATATTCCCACAAAGTGTGGTCAGGGAAGGGTAGAGTGTAGGCAGTTCATACCACTATTTAAAAGTCTCTACCTTGTTTCTGGAAGACCCTTGGCCCAAAAAAATACAATCTAAAAATGGCATAATACTCTCTTACACATAAAGCACCAGCCAATTTTTCTGCAATTAAACACCCCCCCCCCAGCTTTCCGCCAACCAAACAAAGAAACATACCTTCCTCGGTGCTCCAGGAATCCAAACAGAGTCGTAAGGGAAGGAACATTCATCATAACAAGAGCTATCACTAAATAGGGGCACCTCGATACAAGGAGTTCCCCACAAGGAGTTCCAGCCCCATGCTAAACTTAAGTTCCAGTGGATAACTCCCTCGAGAGATCTACAGATTAGGGGCACCGTCATCTCTCTTGGGCAGGAAACATGGTAAATATTTGGAAAGGCTTCCCTTAACTCATACTCCCCACACCATTTATCAGCCCAAAAGCTAGTCCTACTACCATCTTCAACTTAAATGAAATATGCCCACAAATGTCTTCCACCCCTTCAAAATACTCCTACACACCTTCCACTAGAACGGAATTATTAATGTTTCTAGTCCAACAACTTGCTTCTATTTGCCCATATTTTCGACTACAACCCCTTTCCAGAAATCACTTTCATCTACCCTAAACATCCATACCCACTTCCCCAACAAATCTTTATTGAACACCTTGAGATCTTTAACGCCGAGCCCTTCCCATTCTTCGGAGATGTGACAACTCTCCAATTCACAATGTGTTGTTTACTAATACCTTCTGTTGTCTCCCACAAAAAATTACGTTGAAGTCTCTCCAACCTACCAGGCACTTGGTCAGGGTCCTGCAAGAGTGACATGAAATACGTAGGATTACTGGAAAGGACAAAAACATCATAACCCCCTCCTGACAAAAACCTCTTTTGCCACCCTTCTAGTCGCTTCTCCACCCTCTCGATCAGTTAATTCCATACTTTTGAGTCTGTGTAAATTGCAATGGGTTGGTCAATTCGAATTATCAGTTCGCAAATATCCTTACAAAGTCATTTGTTACTCCAGAATTCAGTATATCTTGGCACATGAGGAACATTCAATATGTACCATGGGTAAGAAAGCTCCAACATTTGTTTAGGACATTAATTTGGTTCAACGTGAGGAAGACTTGACATTTATATACAGAACCAGTTGAGATGTGTGAAGTATTCATGAAATAGCAAGCAAATGGAAAGGAAGGTGAAAGCACTACAGGTTATTTACTGACTTCTTCCTAGGGAGAAAATTCAGAAGTTACCTTGAGCCTGTTTGGATTGATTTATTCTAGGCGTGTTTTAGCCAAAACATATTTTAAGCACTTTTGTAGTGTTTGGATATGATAAAAAGTGTTTTAAGCACTTGTTTTCAAGCCAAAATAACAAACATAAGCCAAAAAACATAAGTTTTTATGCCTTATTCTTATAAGCCATAGATTATAAACTCATCCAAACAGGCATGTATTTCATGTATAAAAGGGAGGGATAGAGAGGGGAGGGGTGTCTAGGAGCTAAGACAACAAGTAACCAAGAAAGAAAAATAGCATTGCTAAATTGATTGGAAAAGAAATAATATAATGGGACAAAAGTTCTGTTATAAGTAAGCAACTGCAACAGCTCTTACCTGAGAGAATATAGTCTCAGCCATAAGATATTCATATCTGAATGGTACAGGCAGCCCAACCATGTATGCAGCACATTCCTTTCGACTAGCTTGCATCAACCGAAAAGAAAAGGAATAAGCAAAATCATCGAGTTCAGCATATACTACAAATACAAAGGCATATAGCAACAAAGCGCTGCATAATACAAGCACACCTCTAACTCTAGACCCTAATCCCAACCACAATGAATTGAAACAGAAATCCTATTTAAAATTAATGGAACCAAAATTGGGATGAGTCTACAAACCATCCATTTAAGAAGAAAAGTACATCCAACATGTACTCTTCCACAACAAAGCGATCAATGGGTTGAAGATCCTGCCATTCAAAACAAAGGAGAAGTGATCAGCAAGTAAAAGTAACTCATCCCCAAAAATTAACTTCAACCCTTGAACAACGAATCCTCGTTATAAGGCGAGTTTTACATAGCAAGCAACTAGTGTTGACTAAATTCCAACATGCAAGCTCTACAGTAGCCATTAGGCCATGTAAATCCCTTCAATAACACAATATACACTGATATATTGCGACAATTGGTAGAAGATTCCTGAGAGGAAGATGAAGGAGGGAGGGGATATTCTACGGAGAGGAGGAAGCACAAACAACAAGACTAAAACTACAACAAAATAAGAACATACTCCATATCTAATACGCCTGGATACATGCAAATCCAAACCTCTATCAACAGATCAGCCACCATGTTTTCCTATGCTAGGGTGAATTCAATTATCACAGCATAAACTAATTAATTACCTCAGTTTTATTTGAAGGAAATATATTAAGCCTCCTTATCCTTTGAGGATATTTTAATTCGGCTTCCTGCTTTTGTCTACCAAAGGCAATTCCAGATAAAGCTCCGGGAGGACCTGGTTGCTCAGGGCAGCTAACTGGAGACAAATCATGAGACTTGCCAGCAACCAGCTGTGCCTCAAATAATAGGTGCGGTCTGGGAACTAGTTTTTCCAAATAAGAAGAAAATTAGCTTCAAGACAAGATAAAATGCCAAACTTTTAACAAGAAATTACAAAGAAGTGCATTAAGAGCAAGTATAGACGCTCAAACAGTCCAGAAATACAGAAGATGTGATTTTCATATTGAGCTCAAAAGAAAGAAAAAGAACCAAGTACATGTTCAGCACATGTTGGGGTACTAGTTTGAATTAGAAATTTACAATCTTATCACTTAACTCAAAAATAAAAAAGAAATCAATAAATATATTGAAGGAGGCGAGTAAAAACAGTAAAATTGTCTCTGTGTGACCTGTAAGTCACAGTCTCTTGCTATGAAATAGTCATTCATGCCTGCTCAGGGTAAGTTGCCTACATCACAACCCCTTGGGATACTGTCATTCCATGGACTTGTGTCAACGTGCGATGTTTCATGCACCAAACCACCTCTTTTTAGGTGTGTAGAAGACAGTCCGAGACTGAAATCCTAGTATCTCCTCTCAAGACCAAAACATAATCTCTCATTTCAACAGAAAGAAGATTTTAATATCATCTATCCAAGACTCCTCTCATCTGATAGATTTAGGAGCAATCATTGGCTATTCAGCTTCCAATCTACGAAAATCACATATCTCTCAAACACGAAATTCTGCTCCATCAAACATGGTTTCTCAACTTAGCTCATTTTACATCCCTAGAGGAGTTGAAAGATATGGTTGTTAATTGTTATGTAAAGAAAAATAGCAATGGATGATTCATAGCAATTAATTCTCTCATTCTTTCTTGGGCGAGTGTTTTGCCTTCTTTGGAGCAGACAAAACGAAGCTTTTCTCTATCAGTGGAAGAATAATTTGTAACATTCACGGTGGAAAAGGATCAAAACAGTTTTAACATAAATAAAAAGTAAGAATACCACTATCAAGTTTCCACCCTCTATTAGAAAGATCTTGAACTCGAGACCACAAGTCCTCCAAGAAATCCTGTAGATCAAATACTTCAACTCTTAGTAGTGCAAACACTGCTGCATAGGCATATAAATGATAGAGGAGGAGGGTTGCAACAAAATATTTTGGTTGAAGAGAGATCTTCACTAAACTTATCTAGAAGATCCTCTCATGTTTAGCAATTTGCATCACTCAAGTCCATCCAATGATAATGTGCAAAAACCAATCATGAAACACAACGGAAACTATATGTTATATGCTAGAAAGTACAGAAACAAGACTCAAAGCTACACATTGATTCAAGTTACTCAAACTCGCCACTGACAACAATCAGACTCCATGTCATATATATTCAATCACATTCCTTTTCAGTAATTTCCTTTTCAAAAAAAGGTGTCAAACCAGTGCACGCCACTAGGGCATGGTAAAGTTCCTACTTTTTCCTTTAATTCACTGTTTTTTCTGTATTTATTTGCTTTGGAAGAAGGCAAAGGTTGATTTATTTTCAAAATGAGAAAGCAGGAACCTATTCATGAGACGTGAAACTTGTTAGAAATACTAGTTGTGAACACAAAGAAGGCACATTGGCAAAGTTTCCACCTTATTCCTAAGTTCTTTTCTTTAGAAATGTGGGAGCAGGTGCTTTATTTTCAAGAGGATAAACAGGGTCCTATTCATGAGGAGTAAAGCCTCTACAGTTCCTGCATTTGACAAATCCAAAAAATAAAAAGATCCACAAGACGGCATCGTCATTTTGTCCAACAAAGTAGCTTATGGATCAATCATCTTAGAGAAGGCTCATTCAGTTTGGCCAACTCATAGAGGAACAGAGTTGGTTACAGAGGGATATGTTGAAAGGGTTCATCATTGCTTGAAGTAAGTAAAATGAAATTGAAGCAGAAACTTCAAAAAGAAGATGAACAAACTCTTTACAAAGAAGAATTTACATCTTTTGATTGATGCTGATAACTGTATTTGTTCGAGGATCAAGTATATAAATAAGAAATTTACGTCACCCACTAATCTGGAACTTTTTTTTCTCTGTTGTACTAATGCAATGATTGATACATAGGCTATATGATGCTGAAGATCTTCAAAGAAAAAAAAAAGTAGACAGTGCAAAGACACAAGCCAGTATAATAGAAAAGGGAAATTTTTTACATCAATTACAAATATATGCATACCTTCTCATTGACAACATTATTGCTTTCTTCAATACCCTCAAAGACAGAAACCCCAGCGTCTGACACACGTCTTCGAATACTTAAATAGGCTTCTACCCCAACCATAACCCTGTCAATCTCCTCAGGAACTTGCTGACAATTGACATGAGAGGTAGGTAATTCATCTTTAGCTAAAGACGACGTAATATGAGAAGAAAGCAAACATATGATTTAGCAAAGGAAAAGAAGAAATTGGCACATCACAATACTAAAAGAGAACACAAACATAAATTCCCTGAGAAGGCACAGTTCAAGGCAAGAATTCACATGGTTTGGCATTTTGATCAAGTGCATATTGTTACCTCAACAAGTTCAGCTCCACCCCAAGGAAGGCACGATAAAATACAAGTAACATAAAGGTCAGCACGTGCTTGCCAAGAGGGGCTTCCTTTTTCTTCGTCCACAGTAGTCGCTGATGATGATAATAAACTTTCAAAAAAAACCACCAATGCACTTGGTTGGATAACTTTGCTGCACATCTAACAAGCAAACCATATATTAACCTCATTAACAACTGAAAGTACCAAAAAAGAGGACAGTTTTGTTTACCTATTAACACGCTACATCAGACCATACTCAAAATTGTCTGTGAGGACACAAGCAAATGTGATGAAAGGTTTCAAGTTAAGCAGAGACCGAGTAAAGAAGCGAATGAACTGAATTTGATGATAATCTCGTGTGCAGTATAATCCAGAAGAAACTAATTTGATGTTCAAGTGTTGCCCTCAGTGCTAATTGATAAGAGTAAGATCATAACAAAATTAAAGAGAGAAGGAAGAATGCAAATAATAGCTATGAACAAACTTGGTCTTCAGGAATGTTCTGAATGCTGGGACAAATTCACCCACAAGGATCGGAATCATAGATGATAACTTTGATGAATGTAGTTTATGCATACTTCCATTGTATTCCAAATATCTCCACACCTTAACCGTAAGGCTAACAAACCCCCTGCTCACAGACTACTTAGTTTTCAAACTAAAATAAAGAACAGAATAGACAAACTTCAGAGGACTCTTGGTTGGGGGGGCAGTCAAGCACATACGGCAAGGACCAAAACATCCAGTATATTTCCATGCACTGTAGGGTTCTGGGAAGGATAGAATGTACGCAATCCATAACAGTTAACACTACCTAGGAGTCAGGTAGAGAGGTTGTTTCAGGAAGACCCTCGACTCAAGACAGTATAATATAAAATAAAAATAGACAATATAAAATATAAAAAACGCCTAATATACTGACATGGCATAATAGGAAGAAAAAAAACAATAAGATAACAACAAATGCAATGCTATCCACAAATATTAGTCAACTCAAACTACATGAAGCAACAAACATTACAAACCTATCCAAAACTCTTGAAAATATCTTTCTTACAGATAGCCCGAGTATCCAACTTCACTATCACATCCTCTAATATGAATATCCCCACCCCTATGCCTAGTACAAGACCCTTCACATGAAGTCAAGCCAAAGAAATACAACGGCTACAATGTTTGTCCATGCACAAGGACACTTTGGATGATTTCTTGAAGATGGAGGGGCCTAATTTCATATGGAAGATAGCTCGGGAAAGCACACCAGGGACCAAGGAGGAGCTAGGAGCAAGAGAGGATGCAAATCCCGGATGGTTTATTTTGGACGACCAAAGGGGCGAACCGCCTGACCAAGGACGGTTCACCCAAGAAGAGCCGCCCAAAACAATGTGGACTGTTTAAGGGGCCTGGTTGGACGAAAGAATGGATTGTTCACCTAGGAGCAGACGGCTCACTGGGTGATTCGTCCAATTCACGGGACGACTCACCCATGCACAGACGAATCGCCGGGCATCCCCAAGTTTCAGTCCATTTTACTTAGTTTAATTAAAGCCCATGAAGGCTAATCTTGTAATAAATGTCTAGCACTTTATAAATAGACTAAGTAGAGTTCATTTGCCTTGCACTTTGATGAATATTGATTATAAAATACTCTCGTTGAGTGGTGAAGCTTTTGGTAAGCTTTTAGTTGACAAATTATGTAGAAACCTTGGTTTCTTGGGGCTTAGATTCCCTTGAGTTCATTGTAAGAGTGTTGGTTCTCGGGTTCGAATTAATCCAACGAGTTCTTGGGTTTGATATACCCTTGAGTTCTAGTACGACTTTCTACCATTGTGTCACATTATTTGTGTTGTTTTCGTATTTGTTGTTGGTTTTTGCTTCCGTATCATTTTCATATCATCCTCCTCCTGCTCCACCTCACAAAACTTGCACTCCAAATACTCCATCTTAGACCTACTTAATTTAAACAATTTAGGTTTAACTCCCTCCGAGGTTCGTCAATCAAAACAGCAAAACATCAACGCAGAAAACGTAGCGGATTCCTGGAACATACCAAAACAGTCAAAAATCTCATTAATATACGGATCCTGTTGCACTGTCCAGTCTCTAATGCATCCTGAAACGAAGGGAAAACAGCAAGTGTCAAAAGGACACCTCAGATTACAAATTTGACTGCAAAAGTAACATTGACGAAACTTTCTTTAACTCCTCTCACACCACTCTTTAACAAAGCAATGGAAATACCAAAAGCATATAGACAAAACAAGTCTCTAAGAATCAAAACTAATCACAGTTGATCCAGTTATATTTTCATCACTGACATTTGATACAACAGTGAAAGTCCAACTTCACATTTCAAACCGAATGTTTCAGTGCTGGTTTCAGCCTCTAAAGCTAGATTTAGCAAATCTTAAGAAACATAAAAGATGAGATAGACAACTAATGGTCCAAACGGAAATTTTCTACCAAGGTACCAGCAGTAACTTTTTTTCTATTAAGATTATACAAAATTAAGCCCTTAGCATTGTCTTTCCTCTACTACTGGTACTTTTCTCAAGCAAAAGACGAATAGCCTACATCGTTGGATGTACTTATCCCTTTCTCTTGTACGTAATGTCTAACAAACACACATCTAATGTATAAAACAATTTTATAATGTATTTTGTAATTTTTGCCCAAGCTTCTCTTAATATCTGTGTTTTTATATCTAGTTCTGCTAGATTCTTCATCCAAACCAGGGTTGTGGAAATATACTGGGTATGTTGTTGTCCGCAAGATTCTTCAGAAGTGCCTACATAGTGTGATCATCAAATATAAATCCTTTGAATGGATTAAGTTGTTATTGTGCGTGCAGTTTTGCACACTCCTTTTTTAATTATTTAACAAAACAATGTGCTACCATGGACAGTCACAAAAGCCTCTTCCTTTTTTTTAATGATTGTGGTGTCTGGGCCAACTTTCGCGCACCTCGACTAGATCCACGGGATACCTGCCACCTCCCAACAGGTACCAGGTAACTCTATCCAACAAGGCTAGAATAGATGAGAAGAATCACGTAGTATTTTGTCTTTACTAGGATTTGAACCTGAATCCTTTGGCCTCACGGTTTTTTTAACCCACTTTATTGATCACTAGGCCACACCCTTCGGTGCAATCTCAAAGGTCATTTTCACACTTAAAAAATATTTCATCCACTAAGTGTTAGCTAGGATAGTCACAAAGACAGTTGTAAGTTGGAGGTTAAGGAGAATAGATAAGTAGTACGGAAAGCAACTGCATTGTATTCAATGATATTAGGAATTATAGAAATAAAAGAACATCTTCAAGACGTGGAGAATTTAAATGAACGCAAAAAACTTATGTTTATTGAACTTAAAGTTTAGGTACATAGAGAAGGTACCTTTTTGTACTCACATATGGAGGGGTTTGCTAGAACTATGAGTCAGTTAATATAACATCATGGACCCACAGCGTTATCTAGGAGTAACACAGTAGCTATAACCATACAATTTATATGTATTAAAACATCCACTAAAGATTTATAACTATTTGATTGTGAACTTAGTTATCATTGTCCATGATTACTAAAGGAGCTCATACATTTTAAATCATGTATCCGTCTTTGTATACCATGCTCTAGATATTTAAGTACAGCTGTGCTGCATTATTAGTGAAAACAGCAAGAAGAAAATTAAAAAATGAATCCAAATGAGTAAGACAAGTTGATTATATAGAGTAAAAACAATAATGTAGCCGACGAACCCAGGGTAACAAGACTTAAGCTGTACGCGATAGCAGATATGGAGTGCAAAGATGCAAAATCAAGACAAACACCACTTTCATTCATCACAAAATAATTTTTTTTCCAGAAAGGCAAGAACACTTTTCCCAATGATCAAGAATAACCAAATATTGGGGCTTGCTGACCTGCAAATTAGTTTGAGTGTTCTCCACTAATTTCTTGACAAATTCCTCGTTTTCCAAATTCAAAAGGCCTATCTGCAGATGGACAGGAGTGGTAAATCAGAGAGGAGGAGGAGAAAAGAACAACAGCACGACTATAAAACAGTAAAAAAAACATAAAACAATAAATAACCGGAAGTAATGACCATGAAATGCAAAACACTACAATAAATTAATAGATCAATTAATTAATCAATATACGTGGCTACTTAAGTAAATTGTATGAATCTTTTTCTTTTTTTTGATTAACCGTGATGTCAGGACCTACTTTCCCACAGCTCGACTAAATCCGCAAGATACATGCCACCTCCCATCAGTAAGAGGTAACTCTATCCACCAAGGTTAGAACAAATGGGAAGATCACCTAATATTTTTTGTCTCCAACCTGGAACCTTAGGTCTCGTGGTTCCTTAACTCAATTCATTGACCACTAGGCCGCACCTTTGGGTGTTGTATGAATCTTATAAGTCCTTTTTCACTCCATCCGAAAACCATCTGTTTCTAAGGCCCAATAATTTTGACTTGCAAAACAACCAAGGGGAATCATACATGGGACTACACTCACTATATTAATGACGTAACTAAACCTACACATATTCTTTGTTGATAAGAAATATAGTAATGACGTAAAGTTTACTTGAAGAAAGAAGGGCGAAGGAAACATGGTAGCCCTGATGATTTGCTACTTGAGGTTCCACCTAGATGGTAGGTCCAATCCCCATCTTGTAATCTCCTTACTCATTTTCCCTCCTTTCCCCCCTGTGTATAGTTCTAAAAAAGGAAAAAAATAGGTAACTGACACTAACATTGAGTCTGGTACTAGATTATATTTCCCTTTAAGGATCAAGTGTTGACATGGTTCCAGGTGGTCTCAGGGCTAAAATTCAATCTTAGAAAATGCAAGGTCATACAAATTGGTGAGGTGGAGAACAGCGAGGCTCGAGCACAAAGTTTTGAATTGCAAGGTTGGGGCTCAACCAACTACTTACTTGGGATCCCTCGAGGAGAGAATGACCCAAGAGGTGAAAAAAAGTTCCATTTGATAATTAGTAGGCGGTAACTGCACCGAAGTGTTGGGTGGTCTTGGTATTAAGGATCTAGGCATTTGAAAGTAGTTATGGAGATCTACAGTAGGGGTAAATGCTTTTTGGAGAAGGGTTATTGCAGAGAAGAACGGGACTTTGGATCGGGGTTGGAGGGTTAAAAAAAGCCACATTCCCCAGCAGTTGTAGGCTATGGAGAAATATTTAGGAGGGGAAAAGTTCAATGACAATGCATCTTCTTGAGTGGGTGAGGGGAGTAGGGTAAGTTTTTGGGGTCATAAGTGGAGTATGTATAGAATTTCTTGCCAAAAACGATGGTGATTAACCAATTACGGAGTTTACAAGGGGCAGAAATGTTGTAACGGATTTGAAGTTCCTATAAAACTTATCACATTAGGAAGTTGGAGAATTTTGAAACTTGGTCTGGTTCACCAACAAATGGGTTGTCAAAATGCTCGGAAAAGGGAAACGGAGGGAAACGTCGTCTTTTCTGCTAAATCCTGTTATCTAAAGCCTTTGGTGAGAGACGGTTTTCCCACATACCTCAATATAGATCCCTAGAGTAGTAAGAAAGATATGGCTCTTCACTAGGCTTTTCGCTAGGGTGTAATCTTCACAGCGGAAAACTTGAGGGAGAGGAAGCTTACTTGTGTAAGTTATTTCTTCATGTGCAAGGAATTGGGCGGCATCTTCATTGTAGGGGGAGATGCTGAGATGGTTTGATATTAAGTGGGTGATGCCGAAAATTGTGAAAGAAACATTGTTTAGTTGCGCTCATAGAACACAGAGGAGGAGATGTAGGACATGTGAAGTTGCCCCTGTAAAATGACGTGGACCATATGGAGAGAGACAGGAATACGAGTGTTCTTAGAAAGACTTACGTACACTTGAGGAATAGCCTCATCACATTTTTTTTCTTTTTAATGAACCCGTGAGGTTACTTTTTATATAGATAATTCGGTAGCTTACGCAGAAAATCATGCATTTGTGTAGGATTTTCTACTTTTTTCGTATACCTCTTGCACAGGGGCTAGTTAACATCCTTTTGGTAATGATGTTCTTACTTCATTAAGAAAATCATATTTTCCCATTGAATCATATTTTTGATTCATCTACGGTATGTCTATTCCTGATTATCAGAATCCAAAATACATATTTCCAAAAGAACGCTGAGCTGCTGGAAAAATGTTTTAAAAACTGCATCAGCTGGACATTTTTCTTAAGCTTCAATTGTGAAATGCTGAACCAATGTTGCTTTTACGGAAATAAATCTATTGAATATCAATTGTCTATATTTGGCATCACCGCAAATACATTCATAAGTATGTCAAGAAGACACAGTTCAGAGGAGAAAACATGAATCAGTAAGGAAAAGCAT
>JBDJHY010000002.1:727430-743524 GCA_039654485.1 Withania somnifera
CTAAATCAGCAAGAAGGTAAACATATCCAGGAAGATCCACCATCGTATATATAAAATAAACTAGAGAAAACGTTATTCATTAGGTGAAATGAAGAATACCTGCTGATAAGCCAATATTGCATCAGCACTCTGGATACTGTTAGCTTGTGTTGCACCAAGCTTATTCCAGAGTGAGTAGTCCCTAGGTTTGAGCTTTAGTGCTGTCTTAAAAGACTCAACAGCTTTGTCATATTCTCTTGATAGATTGTATAATACCCCAAGTACTATTAGTACGTCAGCATCATCAGGTGCCATTTGAGCTGCATCCGTAAACAATCTAGCAACCTGTATCACATAAATATAAACATCTCAGTTAGTTGCCCTTCCACTCTGCAATCACGACAAAAGAAAAGGAGGATGAAGAAGACGAGAAGAAGAAAGCAACAGGCAAAGGAAGAAAGAGCTAGAATGAGTAGATTGGCCACAATAGCGAAAACTGGAGTTGCATTTTAGGACTTCAAAGTTTAAAATGAACCCTTAACAACATTCAGCAATTGGTAAACTTCAGCTCTGTATCAACCTCAGGTATCTATGAGATGGAGAAAACGGGAGAGGAAGGTAGAAAGAGAAGCTAAATAAGGAGTCTTACATCAGCATGATAGAAAGAAATGGGCTGATCCTGAGGGGCAATAC
This sequence comes from Withania somnifera, assembly GCA_039654485.1. NCBI lineage: Eukaryota > Viridiplantae > Streptophyta > Magnoliopsida > Solanales > Solanaceae > Withania > Withania somnifera. Next base: position 728,103 of record JBDJHY010000002.1, read on the forward strand.
TCCCATACTTTGGGTGGTGGCGTAACCAACTATACAGATACTTCAATGCAGCTTGTTGCTCCAGTTCTGAAAAATTACAAAATGAAAAAATAATATTTCTGAATATACTAAAATTAATAATCCTTGAAAGATGAAAATAACAGACTTAATGTAAAATCAGGATAACTACAAAACCCAATAAAAAAATCACTCTCTTGATGTCATGGTGTTCCTCATAAAAATGACATTGCGTAATTATGTTATTTTCTTATCATGGAGCAAACATATTAAAACTCAGTCCGAGGGCACAAGAAGCAATAAATCCAGAGGGCCAAATAATAATTTGAAAGTAATCAAACTTTGAATCCACTTCAAAGCAAAATTGCCTCAATGCTTCACATCACAATAACATGATTATATTTACTATAACAGTAATACGTTTGCTCTTCTATTTATGAAGTTTCCTAAGTTACATTTAGCAATCATTACTAGGAACCCATGCCACATGCGGAGTGGCAATAAGTTTGACTAGACCAGAAGCTCCTAGCCCAATAAATCAGTATACCATAAATATTCAGGCTGATCTTTTTTATTTTCCAATATGAACTCCCGCCTCCAGACACCAGGTGGCCCTTTTTCCACTTTGCTCCCATGTGACCCGATACTCCAATCTCTTGGTTGAAGATGGATGGTCATTTCTAATATGCTTCCCTCACTTATCAAGATTAGGTTCATCTACAACAATTTCTCACTTGAATTAATAATAAGAGAACTCTATTGAACTAACTGCTTACCATTTGTATGACTTACTCCAAGGGAGAGAAGAACTTCCAGATTTGTGGGATCGGCCTCCTGTGCCCGCATCATAGCAGCTATAGCCTGTAATAAAGATAAGTATGGTGTTATGTCATACCAACAAACTGAGCTGAGCATTTGTGGCTCGAAGAACTCTGGACATAAAAGGACTCTGAACCAGTAAACATATCAACATGCATCACCGTAGCAGCATCGGTTTCAATACCAACTCTACCAACTCGTCACATTAGCTACTCATGGTTTTCAGTATTAGGCGATTTTTGATCAAACAGCAAAGATGGGAGAACTCAATTCACACAATTCTTCAGGCACCACAGGCCATTATAACAGTGAAACAACTACAATCACAAGTTCAATTGGTGAAACGATCCAAATAGAGATTAAGAATCAAACTTTTAGAACAGATAATGGCTTGAGCTTCATTCATGGAAACATCCAGCAGATTCAAGGTGAACTTGCAAGAACTTGGTGGTTGAACCCTTCTTGCAATTTTATCTAATTGTATGTATGGTACTTCCATCATTCAACAAGAAGTAGACAGGCAATTTAGGCTTTAGACCATCTCGGGGTATCTAGAGGCTTCCACAGGTTGTATCATAAACTAAAGCAAATCTGATAGAAAGATAAATAATAAAGAAAAGACCTTGTATTGTAATCAAGCACGTCAATGTTTTATAACCTCTTCTTGTCGTAGACTATCTTTAATTTGGAACACTCAGAGAACAGAATACAGCTACAATTCATCAACCGCTCACTAGACTTTGATCCTTTTGCAGATAAAGCACATATAGAAATTTGATCCAAAAATGACATAGAAAAATATTTGAATGAAGGATGGTCAAACTAATATTAACCTGTTGATCATCATCGTTTTCAGCATGAGCTATGCCAAGTAACCTCCAACCCTCGGCATTTTCAGGGTTTTTCAAGACTTCAGCCTCCAAAGCAAGAACTGCTTCACTTAAGAGACCCTTCCGGAACAGTTCTTGCCCTTCTTTTAAAGGGTTAGGATGACCAACATAAGGGTTCAGATCAGAGAACACATAAACTCCCCTTGACGCGTCTGATTGCTGCTTAAGAGCAGCTTGCTCGTTCATATACCTGTTGGACAATGGTAAAACAATGGATAAAACACACAAGCACATGTTAAGGAAATTCATAAGCTTTGCATAGCAGTGCATAAAAGCAGAAGAAACAATGGATATGAATACGGTCGCCAATTTCTGCCATGAAAAGGCTGATAAAAAAATGGAATAAAGAAATCAGAAAATATAGGGAAAACCCCTCAAAAAGATGGAGGAACTAACAGGGATTACAGGAAATAAAAAAGGAAGAGCAAAGAATTTCCTTTTCCACATTCACAAAAGCATTTCCCAATAAAAAAAAAGGGGGCAAGGGATAAGAAAAAATAGATATGACAGATGAGAAGCATAACATCACCACGAGAAAGATAGAACAAAATAATTGGAGAGAATTTTTCAAATCGGGTGATTCATGGGCCCCAGTTTGGAAGCTCATAATATGCCAGCTAAACAGTTACAGAAAGTGGTTTTGGGAAAAGTCTCATTATCACGAAATGGATACCAGATAATTCATATTTTCTTAAGCATGCCGAAACTTACTCATCATAAGCCTCTGCCCAGCCATCAGCAGAGGTTTCACCAAACCCTCCTTCGGCAACTTGACGCCCAAATTCATCTGCCCAATCATCATTCACGTTCAACTTCGAAAATTCATTTACCCACTCATCATTTACAGATCCGTGCTGCTCATGTTCAGCAGAAAACTCATTCGCCCACCCTTGTGGTCCACGAGAAAGCTGAATAATACATATAAAACGTGCAAATATTAACGTGAAAGGACTTGGCCTCATTTACAACCTCTTCACATAGAACATGAGTCATTTTTGTAAAATCTAAAATGAATTTATTTTTTTCAATATACTAACTTATGAGTCAAGTTTTACATCTAAAAAAAGTTGCAATCACGATTTGGAATCTTAAATCATGCTTTTTGGAGAATTTGGGATTTGATATCCGGATCCCAAATCGCATGTCCAAACCCTAATTTGAAATCATGATGTCATATTCTATGTCCAAATGCCTATTAAGGGCAAGACAATTAATCTAAAGACCATGAATTTAACTGCAAAAAGATCTAAAATATATATTTATTTTTCTGAGAAGGTAAAGTAACCTTTATTGTTTGTCAAAGATATAAAAAGAACATATAAATACATACTTATAGCAGGCAACACTATTAGCAACAGGAAGTAGAAGTTCAAATTAGCTCAAAGCATCTCAGGTGAAGAGAACTTCAGGATCAACAGAGCTTTTAGAACATCTCATACTCAGACAATCATAAACAAGACAGAACCTTCTGTGATAAGGTCAACATATGCAATGAACTTGTACTTGCCTCCTCACGTGCAAACTGGTCAGCCCATGCTTGACCTCCATTATGCTGCTGTTCATATTCTGCTGCCCAATCCCCAGAATACACTGTAGCAGGCTTGAATTGATTTTCTTCAATAGAAATTTCACCTCGACTCATCTTGGATACAAATTGGAGAAATTTGGAATTCTACATGAATTGTTAAAGCGAGGTTATATACTAGTGAAAGCACAAATGCAACAAGCAAACACTCCAAAATGAACCAGTGAACAGAAATATTTATCTGCCAACATCTCCTCCAATCAATATTCTACTCAATTTGTTAAACAACCTCATTAGATAGCAAGTATGTCCTTCTGGTGGTTCACGTTAGCAATCAGTTTCTGATTTTTTTAAGTAAGTAGTTACCACTTCCTGATATAGACGAAATGCTACCTGTGGGAAGTAGCTCACATTGCCCACCCTAAGCCCGAAAAGAAAGAGGGGTGTGGTAGGCTGGGAGCCAACCAGTACAAAACTAGTCATATAATAATGAATCCTCAGATTGCAGTTATGTTGGGACGTGCTCACTTCGGCACGTGCACTGCACCCGGTTGTGATGAAAAATAAGCAAGGTGTTCCATCACATTGTCACGTGGGTGTGAGCGAGTATGAGCAACAGTTCCCATATCAGGGACGGTTGTAAGTAAAGAAGTTGGTTCCACCATATCAGCATTGTTGTGCAAAATTGGAAAGGGCCCACACTTCATGGGCAGGAGTGGGTAAAAATGCTAGTCCCGCTTCATTCACGCGGATGTAGTGCAAAATAAGAAAGAATTCCCATTGTGGATGGATGAGGATAAAGGAGTTAGTCCAAGAGAGGAATTCAGATAAGCAACCAAGATATATGTAATTTGATGAGAAAGTCAATGTAACTAGTGGATACCTTAATAAAATGAGGAGACTTGATATTGAACGCCCAGATAAAACTAAATGGACCAGCATTGATAGCACACGCCTATAGAAAACTAAATGGACGGGGCAAAAGGCTAGAGAGATAGGAATAAAAACACAACGTATGGTATTGTGAGATCGATAAGAATACGAATGGGGTGGAAATTATTGTAGAACCAGGACTTAGGGATAAGGTTGTAACACAAAGCGAGTTAGGGATAGGATTATCTCATTAACTCTTGTATGAGAAAATGAGACAATCAAGTTTATAAGTACATATGCTCCACAAACTGGATTAGTTTCTGGAATCTAAAACTAAACTTTGGGAAAATATGGAAAGCTTGGTTCAAGGGATGCCGGGCAACCAACATATCTTTGTGAGGAGAGAATAAATGGTCATGCAGACAAAGATAGTGAATGTTTTGACCTGGTACACGAGGGAAATGGTTATGGTAATAGGAATAATAACTATTCTAGAGTTTTGTTTTAGCCTATGATTTAGTTGTAGCTGCCAATAATTTAAAGGAGAGATTCTCACCTAATAACCTTTAAGCATGGGGTGGTCATAGTAAATAGACTTTATCCTTATTAGAAAGCATGATAAAACCACATCTGAGGATTGTAAACCAAGAGAAACGAAAATCAACCAACATAGGTTGGTGGTCTTGGATGTAAAGCATAAGGAGAGAGTGGAAAGATGACATTTCGCAAGCAACTGAGAATTCAGTGGTGTCATTGAAGGGAGCTAAACAGTTGGTGTTTCTAGAAAAATTACTGGAGGGAGCCTTAAGGGGGAGGCGGACATCCTATGGAAGAAAATGTCAAGTTGCATTAAAAGGTAGCAAGCAAAGTGTAGCTTTAGAGGGTAGCAGAAATGACGAGGCCCTCTTTTCCATGATAAGTATGATGGTGTTTGAAATACGTAAAGTGCAGTTTGCCAAAATCATGACTCAATTATAATGTCACTACACTTCAGACCTTTCTCTTCCTTATTCCATGCACAAGAAGTTTCTAATAAGGCAAAGGCATAAGGATACGCATGTCGAATAATCATGATGGTCCTAACAGTTGATCAGTTCTGGTATGCCCATAAATGGGAGTGGTCCCCAATACCTTACATGCAAATAACCAGCCATAGTACGCCCAAAAGAATGAGTCCATTTATTTAAGCAAATATAAAAGATAAAAATCATAAGACTTAGCACCAAACCTGAAATTTCGGGTCACTGTTTTGAGCTAATGTGTGAGCCAACATACGTGTTTGTTCCATAGCTGCTAGGTTAGGAATATTTGCACCTCTCATTGGACCAATCATTCCAAGCTGGGATTGCTCCTGCAATAGTTAGAAACTATATCCATAAACAAGCAGAAAACAAAGAAAGGGAAGCGAGGTAAAGGGAAACTGGAGAGAGAGGGTAGCAGACATCATCAGACTCTCTTCGACATGTGTTTTATATCAGACACACCAAATAAAAAAGACGAAATACAATGAATCTTAAATGTGTTCTCTGTGCATTATCCCTGATATTTGAATACAAGCCAGTCTGTTCTCCCCCTCACCGTCATTGTGTGCGCGTATAGATGTGCATGCATGTCTATCTCTTGCTTCTATAAAGTACTTAGTCCATAACTGCTGAAAAACACAAATGCTCTAAACATAATTAGCATGATCTATTTAGCCACCTGCAACCCCCACCCCCATGTGTCTAACTACACGTAAGTGTTCTTTCTACTCAACACAGATGCATTTTGCTCAGAAGTTTAATCTGACATCTTAATAGGGCTCATACCAAATTATACTGTTTCTTTTGTTGTTGTTTTTTCCAGTAAAGATCCAAATTCTCCTATGATGAATCTAATTCCACCAAGCATGACAATATTCATTAAGGTAGATTGTTCTCCTTTACCATTTCCCCTCTCGACCAAAATGCAACCTCAACTTACACAAGAGTTTAACACAACTTTCTTACATGCTCAAATTCAGATGCCCAGCCATTAGCACCATGTTGTTGTTCAAATGATTGGACCCAGGTGTTGGGCCCAGCATGTCCAACTCGGTTCTGTGAAAACTCATTGATCCATCCATCTGCAACATAAGGTGCAGGTTTCATAGCTAACGACTCATTCCAGTACTCCTCAAGCTCGGGATATCTTCCAGGCATAGGGCCACTTGCCCTAACATGATTATCAATTTCTAAAGAAGATAATAGAGCATTAACCTGATGCATAAGATAGTTAGGTTAGCTTTACAATAGTCATAGGAAGACAAAATAGATAAACAACAGAGAGCACAGGCGTATCTCGGCGCATTTGAATAACTGAAGGACCAAAGCAACACAATACAGTAAACCAAAGCAACACAACACAGTATTACCATTGAAACAACACTCAAACGGCTCCCTCATCAAACCACAGACTCTGTCAGTGTAGAGTTGAAACAACAAATATTATTATTTCTTGTTCATAAACACCAATACACAATCGTCTCAGTCCCCATATGTGTTTGGATTTCCTAGTTACAGTTATGAAAGTCTATCAATATCAAAACGGATTTCCTAGTTACAGTTATGAAAGTCTACCAATTTCCTTTTGATAGTAAAAAAAAGAAAAGATTCTTTTTATAATTGCAATTGAGAAGTCTATCACTTAGAAAATACATACACAAAATCTCACAACTAATGACGAATTCTGATGGACGGAAAATACAGTTTGCCAACGTCATTATTCATACATCACATCACCAAGTTGATATTTATTTACAACAACCAAATAGGCGATAGTTAATATTGATATCTTCCATCAATTAACAAACACCTACTTTATTAATACCATATTAGATTTCAAATTCGAGAAAAGGTAAATTAAAAAAATAAGACTAGTGAGTGTTCACTTTTACCTCAATGTACGTTAGTGTCATCAATTAAGTAACATTACATGGTTAGAAGCCAAACCTGTCCATTTATGAAGTCTTCACTTTTATCAGCAAAAAAGTGCCGGGCCATGATCGTGCTACGATCCCGTATGCATTGCTTGTCACCTTCTGATAAACCTAATAAAGGCAACGAAGCAGGACGAAATGGAACACCACCATGACTGCTGTTGACAAATGAGTGTAGAAAGCTTGACAACACTTGTTGCGGAGGCCCTAGATTGGGGAAAAGGCAATCAAACTCATATGATCAGACAACAACGTGTGAAATTAGTGCCTCAAATGTAATTTTGTACTATTTCCTTCACACATATTTGCAATCACCATCCTCATAGCTTATTGATGTTTGCTAATTATCCAACTCCTTTTGAAAAGGAAAACACCAAGTTCGAAATGCCAAATACGATCCAAGTAAAAGTACAATCATTTTCTCAAATTTGCCTTTTACCTCAATGGTAGAAGAGATCGTTTTATTCTAAAAGGCGCGGATATCTGTCATGATCTTTGAAAAGTTGAAGCATAATAAATGAACTCGTATAGGCTTTTCCACAATCAGATATGAAAATATGAGTATTCATCAAGAATAATGATTAAAGAGACTGTTTAGTGTTACCATTCAACTCCGGTTGAAGTCGGGCATGCTCCAAATGGATGTTTGTCATGTTCTGACTTCCATGAGGAAAAGGAAGTGGAGGCCTATGTATCTCATTCCAAGCATCAGCGAGCCCATTCTGGTCTGCAGAACGAAAACCTTGGAGGAATTGGGAACCCTGAGAAAGTTGGTATTACAAATGAGTGATGCATTTACAGGTGGATCCCTCCTCAACCCACGTGTATCTGTATATATTAACCTGAACATTAGGCTGAAGTGGATGTTCAAACTCTGATCCTGGAAGTGTGACCAATGGTTCTCCAACATCCGCAAGGAAATTGCCATTGGAGGACGTGCTTACCGATGTAGGAATCTCTTTTAGCCTTTCCTGTAAGAGAGATGAATCACTAATCTAGTTAATGCAAACCCATAACACCTTGACTCTAAAATGTCATTTAAGGTAATCCAGACTTAAATTTGTATCCTTCTAAGACTATTTCTGTCGACGAAATTGTTCAATATAAATAAATCAATGTAACCTATACACTCTACAAATATGCTGAAAGAAAAATGCTTAGCATAGAGTAGATGTTTGAAAGGAAAGTGGGGGGAAAGGGGGGGGGGGGGAAGTTTGGTGGTGTCTGAACTAGCTTGCACATACCTCAACAATTTTACCTAGTACCGGCTACCTTTCAACATCACATATACGAGGTAATAAACTCCTTCAATTTTAAACCATCAATGTTTAAGTTAATTGAGCAATCCAGCTCGATGTGTACTCCACACATCAATAAAAGGGAGAAGACTGATTTCCAAACATCAGTTCGATTCTCCCATTAATACAAGAAGTGGACAAGTAAATCAGTAGGCTCTGATTTTAGTTATTTGCTATTAAAGTAGCATACTAGATTTATAGGTGATTCAACCCCAGAATAAACGCTTCCCCATTTGGATGGACTAAACTCAACTAAATAAAGCACCAAGAGTTTGAAACACACCAGCTCCCATTAAGATATAGTCACACAAGATCCAAGTCGAGAAGAAATAAAGTACCTTCTTTAGACAGAAATAATTACTACATAGTAGAAACTAGCAAGCCATTTAATTCTGATTAAACACAAAGCTCCCTGTTTTCATAACAGAGACTCGACATGGATTATCAATTAGCAAATTGAACTAAATCAGTAGCAATATATAGCAAACATGTAACAAGAAGTAGCTAGAGCATTGGTAAAATGAATTTCTTCGTGTATGAGATTGCATATCAACCAATCAATCAATTGCACCTTAGTCCTAATAATATACATCCATTTTTCTCTGAATTCAGTATTAATAAGCTGATTGCTTATATGCTTAAAAATACAACAGTTATTACCAATAACCTCGTAGAGGTTTGCTCAGTTGAGAATCTACAGGTGCTTCAACTAGAATGGAATAAACTCAACTTAATTAGCAAATGAATCAAAAATACGTAACAAAGCAGCAGCTAGAATAAACACATGAATTCAATATATCAAACACTCAAATTAATTAACAGCACGCTAATCGCAACAATATATACATCTATTCATTTGGGATTCAGTATTAATAAGCTGCTTGCTTCTATGCTATAAACAATAACCTTATCGAAGTTTCCTCAGATGAAAATATTCAGGTACTTCAGCTAGAATGGAATAAGCTAAACTCCACTAGCAAATTGAGCTAATTCCTCAGCAATTTCCACGAAATACGTAACAAACAAGTAGCTAGAGAGAGATGGATGAAAAAAATTCTTCAGTGTATTAGATTGTGTATCAATCAATCCCAATCATCACATCCTTTTAGTTTCGGTTGGAATTCAGTATTAATAAGCTGCTTAACGGAGGAAGAGATAATTATGTGGTACCTGAGTTTTAGAGGAAGAGCCGATGAGTGCGTTAGCGAGAGCACCAAGAGGATTAGAAGAAGAAGAAGAATCTTTAGGAGCACCGTTGACCAAGTCTCTCATCGCCATCACTTCGTCTTCGTATTTTCTTCTTCCCTCTTTACTCTGTCTTTAACGAATAGAATAATAATTGTAGAGATGGTGGTGGTGTCTCCGGTGAGGAAGAAGACGACAGTAGACGGAGGAGACAGATGAGGACAAAGGCGGAGGCCTGAACTTGTTGTGTAGTGAAATTGTGATCGTAAGAGATTGGGGGGTTCTGGTGGTTGTTTCTCCGCTGCTATTGGGAAATGAGACCGCGAGCTCCTCTTGGCTCTATGTCTATATATATTAGCTCATTGAAATTAACAAAAAAAAAATTGTTTTACTATAATAGATCCATTTGGTGTGATGCCTTGTTACCATATATATATATATATATATATATATATATATGTTATTTATTTATTATTGTTTTTTATGTTTTTTTTATTTGACATATAAGATCGGTTCAAAAGACTTATTTCGAAGCTTCAGAATAATCGGTAAAGTTATTTACGTGTGACCTTTAGTCACAATTTAAGCCTTAAAAATAACCTAAAATAAAACTGTATAGAATAAACTAAATAATCAAATTTCATACGTAGGAGAGCTTAAAAGCACCCGTCGCGCTTATAGTAACTCTGTTTCGCATCTACTACAAGTAACCAGTTTAAAACAGACCAAACTGAACTGTTAAAAGTTGGAATCTTAAAAAGTTTCCCACAACTCCTTCAAATTTAAAAGAGGATCAAAATGGCCAGATAACTGGATATCCAATCCAAAATGCCGAAAGCACAACCAGGAGTGAATCAGAATCTCATTACTGATCAAAAGGAAATGAATTGAAGTAGATAGGATGGAAAAAAGAAGGAAAGCAATACTCTACACAAACAAATACTAGTCATTTCCTACTGAACGCTCTACCATGACATTGTACACTAATTTAAGCAGCAAATACAACTTTTCCTACAAAAGAATTGTCAATATGGACAGTTCACAAGAACAACAATCTGTCACTTCAAGCCTGTGTTGCTCCAACTCTTAAAAATATTTCCCGGGTCTGTGCCGGATCCTTCAAAAACTATGCATTTCTTGAACTATATGACACGGATGTTGTGACATCTTTGGAGAGTCTGAGCAACATAGCTTCTGGCGATTCAGCCATCTGATTTGGCAATTTAACTCAAAAGCTATACTATTACATCTATCGATTTCATTTACAGAATCTTTGACAACAGCAGCAGGAGATACCAATGAAGACCATTTGATTCACCTCAAGACATCAACGAGCCGATGCCTCATAACCATCTTCTTCTCCAACTGGTGGACCTTTTTTCAGCAGACAAGAATCTAGGAAGACTAAGTAGACTGTTAACTCTGGTAATTCCCTCGAGGGCAGCCCATTCATCATCTTGTGCGGTTGAGAGTAATTCAGCTATACTTCTCTTAGACTGGCCAAGACCCTTATCCAGGTGTTGTTCTTCCAGCGACTCAATGACTGGAACTATCTCACTGTCATCCTTGGTAGTACTGAGATCTTCATGACCGGCAGTCTGAGAAGTTGAAATAGCTTCAGTGTCCGGCCTTCCAGTATTTCCATCTATAGTATTTGTCTTAATTTCTACTTCAGGGGAATTTGTCAGCTTTGTTTCGACTTCAGGGGAATTTGTCAGCTTTGTTTCGACTTCAGGGGAATTTGTCACCTTACTTCCGTCTATAGTATTTGTCTTAATTTTCACTTCAGGGGAATTTGTCAGCTTATTTCCATCTATATATGTCTTAATTTCCATTTCAGGGGAATTTGTCAGCTTATTTTGGCCTTCTATCACCCTGACATCAAGTACAGGCATTGAGTTTAGGTAAAGGCATACTATAGCACAGTCATCATTCTTTGACGTTGGATATTTTAGTCTCCATGCTCTAGTAGCACAGTCAACAAGAGCCCGGCCAGCTGTTGCACGACTTGGAGCGGAGGCCACAATATCCACAGCTTCCTTATTAGAAAGAACATCCCAAACCTACATCGCGAAAGTCAAAATATTAAGAAAAAGAAAAACGTAAATGTGGTATCACAAAGAATAAGATATTTAATGTTCTGTATGGTTGAGAGAGGATTAAGGAACATGAGATAAAGAAAAATACCCCATCAGTTGCAAGGAGGACAAACTCATCCCTTTCAGTAATGTGGTGGTAATACACATCCGGCACAGAAATTAACCCAAAATCCTTGAGACAAAAATCACCAAATGCTCTGGCCATTGCCAAACCTGGAGAGTCACAGTTCGGCAACCACACACGTGCAACCTCTGGCTCATCTTGCAGTGCAAAAACCCTTCCTTTACATTTATGGATTCTAGCAGCTTCCCCTACAAGAGGAAGACAAAAACTACTGAGTTCAGACAATTGAAATAAATTTAAGTGATTTCAGCTTCAGATAGTGTGCACAGTGTGTGTTGGGTGGGACAGGGAAGAGAAAGAGACAGACAGACGAACAGACTTGGAAGATTAGGCTTCAAATCTACTGTCAACTGTACAGCCACTAAGGAGTTATCTTTATCTCTTGTTGCCAAAACTGCTCTCGAGTCACCAACATTACCAACAAATAAATCCTGACCCTGAGGACATCCAGAAGATCGATTATCATCCTCTTTCAAGACGCTAAGCAAATAGTGATGCAAATATAATCATGCTGAAGCAGAATCATGTGCAAACCTTCCCACTCAATCGTTATTATTTTCTGAAAGTATAATATTTCAACAACATATCCTGGTCAACAGAGATATCAATCCAAAATCTGCATGACTTTACATACAAGCAAAGTCATGAAACAGCTGATTAAGGAAGAATCAAAAATTAATTTTTAAATGAGTCGGGACACAAACTAATTAAACATGCAATATGATATGCAAGGTAAAGAAAAGGCCCTGCATTCTGACAGTAAGTGAGAAGCACTAAAATACAACAAACAACTGTAAATAGAAAAAAGGCTCACACCAAACACTGTGTGTAGTTCATACGAAGACTGTGTACAGCATCATGCTGAATGAAATCTTGCCCAGTTCAAACTGAACATGGAAGAAGAAGCATTCTGTAAATAAATCATCAAACAGAAAAGAGAGAGGAAGTTTTATAGAGTGTAGGCCCATCAATTGTTGATTCATAATACCAGTGTGTTAGTGGTCTTTAAATGTAAGGGAAAGAGGAGGCAATCAATAAACTATGTTTTCATGTTTAATCCAGCCTAGGCAGTTATGAATATTTTCTTTTTCAGCCAAAGAGAAAAAAAGCAAGTAAAAGTGATATGCCAATTATAGGTGAGGAAAAAAGGCTCTTTAACTATCAGCTCATTCGACAAAATACTAAATGCTATTCAGCCAGTTCAGGTACAAAAGTGGCCTTGGAGGATGATCTGGACGATGACAGTCCCAACAACAGTTGCCTTCTTTGGTTGGTTAGTGTCTCACGAAGCATGTCTAACTTTAAAACAATTGAGATAATGTGCAGCAGATTCCAATAGAATGAGAAAGTTTGTGGATCGATGGATCTTATTTTTGTGCATCCATTGGACAAGTCCTATGACGTTCAGGAAACTACATGTCTGGATGCATCCCTAAAGATCTAGAGAGCTATTCCTCTTAGCATAGCTTGGACTATGTAGAAATGTTTCAAATTTATGTTATTCTAATAGAAACACAAATCTACACCACATAGAGAAGCAATTTGATTAGTCATTCCTCAAAGTATTGCCAACAATTAACTAGGAAGGGATCAGCTGCTGGTGCACAGAACTGCCAGATGAAAGAATAGAACTATGCAAACAAAATGCAAATGTGTGGATTGAAGATGACTTCGGGTTGAAACATGAATGATTCACTGACCAAGGTTAAAGTGTATTTACCAGCAACATTCCAGTTTTCCTTATCTGCATACTAACCACGGCCCTCTAGAAGTAAACACATTTTTCATATAGAATTGCTAACTAGAAGAAACTATTGTATCCTTCTTTTGAAAAAAGAAGTAAACAAAATACATGCACTTAGCTACTGATGCACAATGATTCAAAACATGCAATCAGAAAAGTATGGACCACACTGCTTTTCCAGCCTCAGTGAAGTTGCACTAGTTCTAAATGCATCAATTCCAGCTGAAGCTAAAAGAAACCAAGATTATGGTAACTACCTGCAGTACCAAAGTAACAGCAGTTGACCCGCTGCAGAAACAGTCAATTGAGGTGTGTAACTTCAGTTCCTTATCCATTGATCTAAAAGCCCTTAATATTGACCTCTTGAGTGGCAGGTGACTTTCTGGGAATTTTTCATTGTTCTCAGCTTCCACTGATTCGGCCAAATCATCATCCACGATGTCGTCAAAATGTAAGCCTCCATTAGTATTTCCATTCTGAGATACAGCATATTGATCACCACTGGATTTAGTTTCCCACTCTGATCGCAGCAAAATCGGAAGATAATCTCGAACTTTCCTTGCAACCATATGACCATGAGGACCATGCCCATCAAACACTCCACATAGGATTGTGTCGCTTCTCGAACAATAATTCTATTGTAGAAACATTCCAACCAAGTCATAAACTGACCCAATAGACACGAAAGAATTAATTTATCATTCGTTAAATAACAGATTAAACTAAATACAGGAGATAATAACTATTTTTTTGGAGAAAACATTTTCCAGTATATTGTAAGAATCTTCACCAAAAAGCAGTGTTCACAAAAAATAAAAATTACATCCTTGCTCTTCTGCAAGGATAATATCTATGTTTTTCTAAACCACGGCTTTTGATGCTAAAAAATGACAGCAATGGGATGAAGCATTACTCCTAAGCACCCAATTGAAATTAGCATAATGAACTCCAAAATGGAGCCCGTAGAGTTATAGTAAACCTAAGCATCAATCTAATTTCAATCTGATACTAACTAAAAAGAGCAACAACATACCCACCCAATGTAATCCCACAACGTGGAGTCTAAGTAAGTATCACCAAAATTCAATTTCCGCATACACATTAAAGTGTTAAGAGGGGCAGCCCGGTGCACTACAGCTCCCTCTATGCTCTGGGTCCGGAAAGGGTCTATTGTATGTGGCCTTAACTTGCATTATTGCAAGAGGCTGTTTACTAGGCTTGAATCAATGACCTACTTGTCACATGGTAGCAAGTACTCCAAGGCTTCCCTTCAATACACGTTAAGGTGTTAAGGAAAAAATAGAAAATTCTAATTCTAATACATTTATACACATTTACACTCAAGGATATAACAGGTGCCCTATGAAATAGATGAAAAAATGAGGAAAATAATATTTTATGAGGAAAATAATACACACAACAACAACAACTACAACATAGCAAGTGAAATCCAACAAGTAGGGTTGGAGTATACCCAGACCTTATCCCCAATAGACCCTCAGCTCAATAAGTGGGAAAAGAACAACAACAACCTAGCAAATGAGGTCCCACAAGTGGAGTCCAAGAGGTAAACAGGTTATTTTCGATAGACCTCAGCTAAAATAATAACAGAATGCACTATTTTATCATCCATCGAGTTTTAAGTAACAAACCTCCCAAACAATCATGGCATCTTGATTGATACCTTTTTTCCCTTGCTGAGTATATAAACAAGCAACAGTACTTGCACCATTCCCAATTAACCTTCCAGGAATCTGCTGAATCTCCCTGTCCTCAGCTCCTTCTCCTCCTCCACTCAACTTGCTGATAAATGTACTAAAATCACCATTAGAAGAATTGATCTTCCTCAACTTCAAATCAATCTTTTTACTCTCATTCTCACTCTTCTTCCCTTTATTTGAAGAATAACAAA
>JBDJHY010000002.1:821991-836033 GCA_039654485.1 Withania somnifera
TGGAAAAGGGGACGAAGGCTGAGGGTAGTTTGGCAAAGATGGTAAATATGAAGAGAATGTAGGAGCATCATAATACCTAGTGTATTGTTTTTGGGTCTGGAGGGCATGGAACTGATTTTTTAGCTCTGCTTCCTTTTGGGCTAAAATTGGAGAATTAAAGCTAACTGCTCCAGTAGTGATCATATGCATCAGTTCGTGATGTAGAGCATCAATTATCCCTTGGAGTTGCCCTACTATGTTGGAAACAGAAGAAAACCCTTTATCAAACTTCTTTGTCATATTTTGTTGTGGGGTCATGATCTGCTTCAAGATCCTGTTTTGTGCTACTGCATTTTCTATCAATTTAAAGTAGCTTCTGCTGCACGTAGCTGCTTGCTGGATCGGTTCGGATTTTTTGTTGTTAGATTCTTGATTTTTCAAGCATCAGAAGTTCTGTCTTGGTCAAATTCAGGTGGAGGAAAATCGTCAGCTTGTTGCAGTATGTTACACTCCTCTAGTCCTTTAAAGTAAAGGACGTAATAGTCATACTATCCTAATGGTTCTCCAAGCAATCCAACTTATGGATCTCCTTGTTCATAGCGCTCCTTTAGAATACTTTGTGCTGATCTCTTCTTTTTCTTCTCCTTTTTTCTTGTGGAATCTTCTTCATTCCATTCATCTGCGAGACAAGCTCTACAGTTGCATACATCCCAAAAGATGTGTCCATCTTGACTGTATTCATAGACAGACTTGCCTTTAGAATTGAAAGAATGAATTGGAACATTGGGGAGAGACTCCTCAATCATGTTTATTTCTGAGGAGAAAATAGAAGTTATGTCGAAGGATGATAAAGAGTCATCTCCTTTAAACACGATTTCAACATCTCCGTCTTTTTTTCTGAAAAAAGACGAACTTTGAGAGTGGACTGATTTATTATCCCTTTGTATTTTTCATAGTGGGTCACCTATGATTCTGGGAGAAGTTTGGTGAGTTCATCCTTTGGGATTTGCTTTGGGATATGGGTGCAGGATGAGCTGGACTGGGCATCTATCTCAAGGAATAGAGCCTCATTTGTATCTCGTGGAAGATTGAGATCAAATGAATGGTTTTGGACTCTATATGTCATATGAGGCCATCACCTTTGAGGATACATTCTCCGTTATTTACCAGATTCTTATAGAGAAAATATATATCGGGAAAAACTGTTTCGAAATCACATATTTTCAAAAAAAATCAGTGGACATATACCCACCAAAATCCTCTAAAATCGTAAATTTTCTGTCTTGGTGCCCAAAAAATGCTATACAAATGTCATCACCCCCGAGGACTCATTTTTCGTTGTTTATCAGGTTCTTACACAAGAAAATATATGATATCTCATAAAACTACCCTGAAACAACTTATTTTTTTAAAAAATCTATAGACTAATATACACTGAAATCCTACAAAATCGTAAATTTCTTGTTTCGATGCCTAAAAAATGTTATCGAGCATTGTCATTCCTGAAAGCGTCATCACCTCCCAAGGATGCATTCTCATTGTTTATCGAGTCCTTACAGAAAAAAATATAAAATATCTTGCAAAATTACCCCGGAACCACATATTCCAAAGAAACTAAAGATTAATACCCATCGAAATTGTAAATTTCCTATTCTAAAGTCTAAAAATTGCTATACTAACTCCGTCACTCCTGATAACACATTTTTCGTCGTTTACCGGGTTCTTACAGAAAAAAATATATAATATCTGGTAAAACTGTCTTGGAATCACATAACCCCTTAAAATCTGTGGACCAATACCCTCTGAAATCTTTTGAATTGCAAATTTTCCATTCTGAGGCCCCAAAAATGCTATACAAGTGTCTTCCCCCCTCCCCCCGGACACATTCTTCATCATTTACTGGGTCCTCACAAACGGAAATATATGATATCTAGTTAACACCTCTGGAACCACATATTAGCAAAAACTCAAATGTCATTTATGATTTTTGAGGCTCCGAAATAGAATTTATGACTTCGAAGAATATCCTCAAGTCACACAATTTCATCTGTAAGGACCTCATATTTCACGGGTTTACGTTACTCATTTATAATTTTGAAGGTCTGCAACAGATTTACTTGTGATGTTTGCATTAGTAATGCATGTCCTAATTGTGCTTGCATTAATCCTATCAAGTATTTAATTTGATGTATTAAAAATTACATGCGTTTTATATAATTTCTTTAAAAATGTTTTTTTTTTCCAAAAATAACCTCTATTATTAGAAAATGTGTTTGAGAAATTGACGGCTAAATAATGTCATTATCCAAGTTACTGTATGTGTTGAAACCTTTTGTATTATTAATATATGAAAAATGATATTAGTAATACATACCTCAACACACAATAAAACATATAGCTTAATAATATTAAAAATTAATGCATAAATTATTTTCTTTAATACACACTACACAAAACCACTCCTACAAGTAGGTAGATTTCCTCTTCCTTTTAGTTGCACTCTCTAAAACTTTTTTAACGATACATCCCAACAGAACCAAATGAAAGCAATGGAACTACTACTCCATCGTGTGACACACTAAACAGAAGTTTCACAAAATAATACATCTGATACGTAATAAATTACTGCGATTACCTGAAAGTAACGTTCAACAACCACACTCGTCTCGGTCCCAAACAAGTTAAAATCAACCATAAATCCTCGCTATTACATTTAAGCGCACAAACTTAACGAGGAGAATACAAATCAATTGCTTTGTGGACAAATGCATATCAATGAGCCAACTTTCAGTATGGATTTAAGGTCCCGATACATGATGAACAACACCTTCCCAACCACCACATAACAACATCAAGTTTCTGGCCTACGCCTTATGGAAACAACACTATTTTTTCTTGTTCACATCGCTGGAATCTCCCCCTCTTTTATACATTCCTGCATTCTACATCTTCTGATACTTAAATGGTGCACAACAATTTATGTGACAAACTTAAATTGCACAACATAGCAAATTTACAGCCAAATCCACTACTTACTCCTGACTATGCTACTGGTTTTACAAAGTTAAGCCAGTGCCACTTCAAGCCAAGTAAACATACCCAAAGCAGCTTGCAAGGGTGCTCAGATAATTGTATCAAGGTATGAGTAGTTGTGCCGCCGTCCAAATTCAAGAAGGCTACCATATGTGCGATCCCAGACTCCGACGAAAAGGGACTCTGTATCAGGACTAAAAGACAGACCTGATATCTCACCAAAGAAATCAATTTGTTGCTCCTGTTCGTACCCATTTTTTACATCAAAAACATGAACAAAATCTGCAGGTTCTGCCATTGCCATGAATCTTCCATCAGATGTGTAGCGGATTGATCGAATAGCTCCAAGGTTACCCTTCAGAGCAACAACTGATTTCGACAAGTTACGTATGTCCCATACTCTGCAGGTTTTATCCTGGTTGCCAGTTGCAAAAGTCAGGCCATCAGGATGCCATGCTGACGCAAAGGAATAGTCAATATGTCCGCTCAAAGGTGAAACAACCTGTAAGCATTAGATGAGGTTAGTTAATGGTGCATCAAAACATCGACCAGTTCTGAAACTTTAATCAGGGGGAGGAGATAAAAGGCACAAGTACCTTTGCATTCCTTGAATCAACCAATAAACCTTCAGGATTATCCCCAACTATTGCGATAAGCTTACCATCAGGGCTCAGTGATGCATGCTGCGAGCATAAAATGGAAAAGCAAGGTAAGTGATACTTTATTATGCAAAAGAGTTCATACCACCACCAAGCATAAAACAGGAAAACAAGTAAAATCTTATCATGCAAAACTAGTTAATATCCCCAACAGAAAGTTTGTTCGGATAAGACAGTCTTAGTCAAAAGGTGGGGATTTTAGAGTCAAACCTACATACAGAGAACCTAGATTGAATTATTCAAGAATGAGAAGGAAAAAGGTATTCTTTTTTCCAACATAAGCTAATCATAAATTATAATTCTAATTTGAAAGCCAGTGAAAACTAGCAACTTTATCAGTAATGGTGCTGCATCAGTAATGGCAAGCACAAGTAGCATCATAATTAGAAAATCTCCGGTATACACCTACACAAAAATTTCCGGGAAGGAGTAAACTCATAAACACATGCAGGCGGGGCACAGACTTACATTCACTGGCCATGGAAAACGGAAATGCTTGGATAGTTGAAATTTCTCCATATCAAAATCTCTAACTCCAGAATCATTATTCGAAGCTATAAAATGAAGTGCACCACTGAGGAGAAACAGATTTGTCAGTTAGCATAATTCTCACTAAGAAATAGCATATCCCTGGAGTATGCAGATAAACATAATACCTGGCAGTGTTATAAATCTCAACAGCATTAGTAATTGCATTATCGTCATATGTTGTCCTGGAACAGAAGCAAACTCCAGGCCTGTCTAAATACTGGATATAGTTTCAAGAATCATTAGAGAGTCAGGATTAATTTCACTTCCTAAAGGTGAAGGAAAAACTACAAAATGCAAATCAGCACCATGACCCAAACATAACCAGCGCAAGATTCAAAATTGCTGGTACATGCTCCATATGTGGATACAAACAAATGAATGAATAAATAAATAATAGAACAAAATAGAAAGGTCCTGACGAATCATTGGGAATTTCACATACCTTGCAAATTAGTTCTCCTTGAAATCCCCCAGCAACCAGCAACTTGTCTTTCACTGTAAGAGTGCTGACTTGAGTCTGTGTAAATCCCTCCAAAAGGCTTCCAGGATGCTTCTATGATGGCAAATTAAAAAGAAAACGGTCAAAACCAAATATGCTCTAAAATAACCGGTGGATTGCATGTTCACAACACCTACCTCACATGGTGCTACATGCCCTGATACATTCAGAACTTCATTTTTGCTGCAGGTCAAGGATGACCAATGAACGACGGAAAAATGTGACATAAGGTACACATCATGCTTGGAGGTTGCCCAGACCAGATTCCTCAGCTATACCATGAAACCAAAAAAAGTTTTCTGTTTATTGTGACAAAATCACAAATACACTTGGTTTGACATTTAGCCTAATACATTCCATATAAACATCATCTTTAAATAAGCCTCAAACATATTCTTAGCATAGTACCTTCCATACAATGTATATAACCAAATAGTAAAGCAAAAACTAGAGGGCGAGTAGAATTACCTGGAAGTGTAAAATTGTTGATTTAACAGACCTTGAATTACGTCTGAAGTCATAGTATAAAACCTCTTTCTTTGTGGCTATGCAGTCCTGTTGAATAGCAAATGGATAGAGCCACCCATGTCCCCATTAGATATAAAGGCCATCAATTAGACAATTAGAAAATAAGAAAACGCACATCTAATTTACCTTCTCTGATGCCTCCCCAGATTGTGGGATATTTTCATAGTTCTTATACTGCTCTAATCTTGTTTGCCTGTATTTCTCCCTGGTTATGCTAAGCCTTTCCCAGGGAATCCCCTGAATGTCTCTACCTCTCCTTGCCTCAGCAGCAGAGGTATCTTGCATTTTATTATTCTACTCAAGAAGAAACAATTCAATAGGATGAGATATGGAAAGCATAATCATCCAAATAAAATGAATACATTATGATCTAACATGCGCCTGTGATTCCGCAATTAAGCTTTGATGGATGAGTTCACAAACCATGTAGTCATAGTCATCTGCATCTGAATCAGAGCCACCAATATCTCGGCCATGGAACTCATCATCCATGTCTTCATCCATAGCTTCCATGTCATACTCGTTTGCCATGTAATCAACATCATCCTCTTGTTGATGGGACATGTTTTACCAACCAAACGACCTACAAATTACAAAGTTTTTTTAAGAAGGTAACATTTCCTATAAACTACAAAGTTAACCATGAAAGTAAACTACATTCAAGAATTGAGAAAAATACTAATACAAAATGAAACTAATACTATCTGATGGAAAAGGAAAACGATATCCCTCTACCCTGATACTCAACCTCCATGCCCTCCTATCAATTGTCATGTCCTCGGTAAGCTGAAGTTGGATCATGTTTTACCTAATCACCTCTCCTAAGACTTCTTAGGTCTACTTCTCCCTCTCCTCAGGCCCACCACGGCCAAGCTCTCATACCTCCTCGCTGGGGTATCTTCTCGTTTGGATGTCTCAGGAACATTCCAACCTTCTTTACCGCATCTGGGCCATCACAAGGGCTACTCCCACCTTGTCATGAATCTATTCATTTCTAATCTTCTCTCTACTGGTGCCCTACGCATCTATCTCAACATCTTTATTTTTGCTACTTTCATCTTAACTTAATTACGACACATGGAGGAAGTCACAAGCAGCCTCCTCAACTATCATAGTTACGAATCACAGAATAACAAGCACGTAATAAGCCTACAATGTAACTTCAGGGAATATCTATTCCCAGAGGTGCGGATACAGGATTTAATCTTGACTGATGAAGCCTTTAAGGATCTTAGCACGTAACTCGTTGTACATATAAAATTATGGGTTCAAATCTAACATTTGAAAACAATGGGTTCATATGAACCTGGTGCTTATACTCTGTATCCGCCCTAGCTATTTCCATTACATATTTCACGAACACAAAAGACCAAAACTTGACAACTATGGTGCATGCAACACCATATTGAATATACCATATGCAATAAAAAAAGGGGAAAAACTACCTTTGCAATATACAGCCAAAGGGAGAAACATTTCTAACTTAAAAATTTAATGTTGGCCAACAACTATTATGCCTCAGTCAAAAATTTAATGTTGGCCAACAACTAATATGCCTCAGTCCCAAACTGCTTGCGGTCGGGCATATGAATCTCACTTCTTCATTTGAGTTCACTTCATATCATCATCATATCATCATACTAAACAAATAATGCTGGCCAAAATAAACGAATATCTAGGTTCAACCTGCATAACGTAACTTTCCGAATTCGGCAAATAGATGGCAAATTAACTCAACAGGAACTAGCAGAGTTCAGCATTAAAGATTATGTAACAATAATTGTAACATCACAATTCCCACAGTTGAAAAGCACAAAGTCAAACTCTAAAACATGGAACATGATAGCAAGGATTCGGATGAATCTAGTGCTTATCCTCTGCATCCGCCCTTAACTATCCTTTACATATTTAATAAACACAAAATTCAATCTAGGATATACAACTAAAGTGAGGAACTTTCTAACTTAAAAATTTAATGCTGGCCAAAGTAGAATAATAGAATAAAATTTAGGTTCAACCTTCTACCTACATATCAAAACTTTACAAATTCTGCAAATTCACGGCACATCAATTCAACATAAACTAGCAGAGTCTAGCACCGAAGATCATAACCATAACACCAAAAGTCCACAATAGAAAAACACAAAAGTCAAAAGTCTAAAACACCAACCACAATACCGAAACACTAATCATGCATAATCAACCCATCAAAATGGGTTTCTAAAAATAAAGCACCAAAACAAACCCTAACTTCCACAAACTTACTATTAGCCAGGATTTAAAAATTTCCTAACCTTGAACCAAAAGGTCACAGATTGATCGAGTTCCTTTGATTTTGATCCATAGCTTTGATAATCAGATGATTAATTAACATACGAGAATCCTTTGATTGACTAAATACAAAAAAGAGAGAAAAAACAAACTACTTGCAAATCGGGATTTGGCTCGAAGAAAGAAAGAGGAAAAAGGTCAATTTCTATGTTTATCCACATTCCACCGGATCTTCTGCAAACAACATTAAAAATAAACTACTTGCAGATCAGGATTTGGCTCAAAGAAAGAAAGGGGAGAAAGGTCAATTTCTATGTTTATCCACTGCTTCTTCTGCAGACAATTTTTTTTACTCTAAATGAGGAATGAAAGAGATAACCTCAGCTTTAGGGGTGTTCTCATGGAAAATGAAAATGAAAATGAAATACTACATGGAATTGACAATGACAAATTGATTTCATAAATAGATGTAAGTTTATGTAATCTTCACTTAGATTTACTGATTTAATCGAAGCTTACAATAATAACTAAAACAAAACCGATCCACAAAGCATTTTTGTGTGAATTCCATGGGAAAGTCGCACCCCAAGGGATGGCGTAAGCAGTCTATCCTGACACGAGGACCCACCGCCCATCCTGCCACAGATCGATAATAGATACCAGGCTGGAACTTATGACCGAGGGGTCGAGACAAAGTATGTCTTACGAGTTCGAACGCACCTTAAAAAAATTTGGGTTGTCTTCAAAAATCATTGAATATATACAAATTATGAATATAGAGCCCATTAAATTAAAAAAAAAAAAGATTAGAATCCCGAACCCATAAGTTTCAAATTCTAGCTCCGCTTTTGCTGCAACATATACGTTACACAAAAACAAGTAAAAAACTTTACCATTGCTCAAAATCTTCAATTCAAAAGATATGACAAACTCTGATTTAATTTGGTATTATAAAAGACACAATAAACCGAAACATAAATTATTTTATAATATTTACTGCATATGGATAATTTTAATGAAACATATAACACACGGTTAAATGCAATATCAAAAAAGTAAGCTCAATTGATATATACATAAATATATATGACCGGTTCATTAAAGATTAAGATCTATAATTGATCAAAAATACAAAACGGCAAAAAAGGAAGTAGCAATGAACGCTTACACCCAAAATTATTAATAAAGCTTTCGGCTTACAAAACCTGTTAAATCAATCTTCAATGCTTTTTCAACGAATCAATCTTCTATATGTTGTTGAATTGTCGTTAAACAAGATAAAAACACGTGCTACAGATTTTCAATTTAATAGGAACATTTTCCGGACTCCGCTCATAATGGAAGCTTTAGTACGCTGCTGCCCCTTCTCTTCTAGAGATATTTCTAGTTATGACAACTGTTTGGTCTGAAAAGTTTGTGATCAAACTTGAACATGATTTAAGATTTTACATTCACCAATCAATTAGGACAACTAGGTATAGATAGTTATAAGAGTGACAAGTAGAAAAATAACATACAGATCATGTCACAATAATCATAACACCATATATTCCACAATTGAAAACCACAACAGTCAAAGTCTAAAACATGGAACATGATAGCAACAATGACGGATGGGGTCTACATCCCTACTTTGTGGCTAAGTTGCCCCTACACCCCTACTTCGTGGCTAAGTTGCGCATACTCTTCACTTTCGATGCCGCACCCATGTTGGATTCTCTAAAAAATACAATATTTCTAGCGAATCCAATACCCATCCGTCGATATTTTTGAAGAGTCCGAGCAACATAGCTTTGTGGAGATAAAGAGGTTGTTTCTTAAAAATTCTCGGCTCAAATAACACATATGAAACTTGGTAAAAAAGGAATACAGAATCAAAAGGACATAACAAATCATAAAAACAAACGCAACATAGCATACCGAGGAAAGGAACAATAACAACAACCAAATAACATGATAACCAAACCACAAGAAACACAACAATCAAATAATGCAATAATTGAAGCACAAGAGACACAACAACAAAATAACACAATATCCTACTATGTTTCCCGTATCATAAATCGAAACACTATTCCATTATACTTCATATTTAATAAACACAAAATTCATTATAACTTTTTAAAAAATTAATTAATTCTCCCTAAAATAAACCAAATTCAACTTCAACCTGCTTACCTACATATCAAAACTTCCACTAAATTCTTCAAAATTCACATCAAATAAATTCCACCGTCACAATAATCCTAGCACTGCTATAAATTCTACAATTAACCAAAAAAAAACTCTAAAAACACCAAACCCTAATTTCCACAACATTAATCAATTCATTAAATTAAATCTCCCTAAAACAACCGTAATTTCCACAACATTAATCACTACACTAAATTAAATTTCCCAAAAATAACCCTAATTTCCACAAAATTTACTATTTATTAAAAAAAATTATGCTCGTAAACACAAAAAAGGTAAACAAAAACGATAATCATAAATTAAAAAGAAAAATCTAACCTTGATCGAGCTACGATTGCTCTCGATCCAGAAAATTGATTAATCAGATGATTAATTAACACATGGGATAATTAATTTGATTGATTAAGAAATTGTTTAATTGTAGATCGGAGATTTGAGTCGGCGAGAGAGAAAGGAAAAAAAAAGGGTTAAATAATTTTGTAGTGTGTGTTATCCACTTAGTTTGTTTATGCAAAGGGACATCTTTTCTTTTCTTACTCTTAAAAATGATTAAATGAAACTGAAAGAGATAAACTTTGGCTTTTTAGGGGTAATATAAAAATATTTATTGGGAATCTTTTTTTTTAAAAAAAAAAGGAAAGTGACTAATTGATGTAATCTTTACTTCAGTTTTAATAAAAGGTTACTGTAATAATAATAATTGTAAAATAATTTGATATATGAAATATCTAAGATATTACGGTGAGAGTTGTGTCTTTGAGAAAGTTGACTAAGCAGTTTATGCGAAATTGGTGCTCTAGACGTGCGGTCTAGTCTTATATAAGGATAGATTGGATATGAACGATGAGAAATGTGTGTTCATAAAATCTTACTTTAATTTAATGTGGTTGGCGAGCGATCTCAGTTTGCAATTTAGAGCAAAATCGTGAGTATACTTTTGCTTTCTTCTTCTACGCTAAGGG
This sequence comes from Withania somnifera, assembly GCA_039654485.1. Taxonomy (NCBI): domain Eukaryota; kingdom Viridiplantae; phylum Streptophyta; class Magnoliopsida; order Solanales; family Solanaceae; genus Withania; species Withania somnifera. The sequence continues at coordinate 832,647 of JBDJHY010000002.1, forward strand.
TCCGCATCCCTGTGATTCTGTAAAGAAGATAGTGCTCGATTTTTTTCTTCGAAAAATGCTATTTTAAGTATAGCGATATTTCGTGTTTATGGGATATTATAGTGAAAGTTGCACTTCAAGTTCCCATGTTGGGGTAAAGTGCTCTCTAACATAGACGACTTCTTCATGCCTATAAAGACTTGAACTCGAGACATTTGAATAAGAACAAATGAGCACTTACCCTTGCACCACAATCCTTATTGATAATCTCTTGCTTTTCTCTATAAGAAAAAGCTCATCTATCAATATATTTTTACATCTCACAGCTTCAACAAATGATTCATTTAATTTACCCAGAAAATTTTAATAGAGCTCTTAGCATATAAAACCTGTTAAATAAAATCATTTTTTCAACAAATGATCTTCAATTTATTGGTGAGTTTTTATTAAATAAGATTACAAAACATGTGTTTCTTGACTATTGATAATTCAGGTGTGTTTTACTCCGTGTTTTGTGATAGTTTAGGTTGGTTCGCTGCACCAAAATTTTGCCTTGAATCTTGTCTCTTTTTGCTTGTTTGATTTTCGAGTGATTTATAAAAATGGGTTTGTAAGTAAGTGACTATCGGATAGTCTTGAACTTTTGCCTCGCTTACCGACTTACCGTTAAACTTCAAGTTTAGAAGATTTGACTTTTGATTGAAGGTTCATCTATTGAAAAAATGAGGTTCAACAATTGATTTTCCGTAACTCCAATAATGGGCAACATACTTATCAACGAGAAAAAGTTTTATGAGATACCTTATTTAGATACTGTTATTTAACTATACAATAACAATAATATACTTCGTGTAATTCCACAAGTGGAGTTTGAGGAGGATAAAATACATATAGATACATTGTTTTTTATAGACCCTCGTCTCACAAGAAAAGAAAAAAAAAATCATAGCGAGGTACAAAGATGTAACACGATACAAAGCAAACGAAACAACAGAAATAATGGACGGGACTATCAAGTGGTCTTAATTCTATAACTTTCTAAAACTAGCTACTTATCACCCATGGAAGTTGAAATCAACATCATTAGGCCCATTCCACTTTAGGAGCAAAACTCTATTTGGGCTACATGACTCAATTGGTGTAATTTGGAGGCTCTTTGAAATGTAAAATGATCACTTTTTAATAATATTTTTTAAGAAAAAAAAAACAAAAAATATGCTTATGTGTTGAGAGATCAGGCTAATAAATATAGGAATTAATAAAAATTAAAAAAAATATAAAGAATTTAATTAGTTCTATTACTCAGAGGAAGCAAAAAAATATGTATATCGACCTTAGAACATGGTAGCTTCCTACTAAAATTATTGTTTTTAGCATATAAAAAAATGAAACATAATTAGAGTATTTTGCCTTTTGTTTTCCAATGAATGCACTTCAATTGTATAACAATATAGTGGAGGAGTTGACCAAATTTATGACACATGAATATAGCTAAATATGAAACATTTGTATTTAAATTCTAGAACATGATTGGTAATAACATGAAAATTCAACATTAATTAATCAAGAATAATAATGGTTCTGAAGTCAAAGTGTCAAGATCATTTAAGAAAATGACAATTAACTATTTACCTTTAATTAGTTTTTTTTAATTTAATATTATTTTAAATTTTAAAGAAGATTCAACTTGAAAGTAATTTTACATTATAATCACATATCAAGCAGCGACAAAGCCAAAATTTTTGGTAAGGGATTTAAATATGAAGAATTAAATACACAAATTTGTTGAAGGAGGTTCGATATCCACTATATATACATAAATAATAATTTTAATTATATATAAATAATATAATCTTCCGTCAAAGAAATTTCAGAATCCCTCACTATAATGTGGCTTCGCCATTATCAAGGAGTAATTCAAACTCTTAAAAGGAAAATTGGTACTCTATAGCTCTCATCACGAGTGGTGTCCGAAGAAAGATCGAATTACAAAAGGTCTAGTTTATGTGGTCTTATTCTAAAAGGTTATTTTTGTGACTTAAATTTTTAATTTTCTTAAATAATTAAATAATTCATATTTATACAACATTCTAAAGAGATGAATCCATGAAAACTCGAAGATTAAAAAGATACACATGGTGGGTGATGAGCAAATCTTGGAAAATATGGAGCTTCCACTCAAACTCCACCCGCACAAAACCAACAAATTTAGAACTCAAACAAAAAATCTGAAATAAATTATAGTTGGGTCCCACATTTACCCCACTACGACTCCACCACGCCCGTAACCCCTCTCCCTCTCCCCCCCACCCCCCCGCCCCACCAAAAAAAAAAAACCCCACTTTCATTAATTTTCGTATTTTTCCTCAAAGATCAGTTTTTTCAGTCATCTTGGGTTCAGTCATATGTTCCTATTTTTGTTATTATAATCAGCACAATATATGTTTGTGCTTTGTCACTTTTGATTTTGTTGTCTTGTTTCAGCTATCAAGAAGAAGAAGACAGGAGCTTTTGTCTTTTCAGTTTAGCAGAATCTAAGGTTAGTATTATCATTTTCTTTTTTTGGTTTTCTTGAATATATGTATATATATTTTTGTATATTATGTCTTATTTTGCAAAAAGATTGAAACTTTTGGATTTTTAGGTACTTTTCACTTTATGTTATCATGTTTATGATGTTCATTTTTAGCTTTTTTAATTGTGATTTGCTAATGGAAAGGAACAAAGACAGAGAGAGAGAGAGAGAGATAATTCGGAATCTGCCAACTTTTTCCATCAAGAAAAAGAAAAAGAACAAACAACACCCCCCCCCCTTTTTTTTTTTTCTTTTCCCACCTTTTTTGCACCTGGATTAAGCTGCTTCTCACCGGCAATAGATATGATGTGATTCTGTCCGCTAAGAAGGCAGGATTGATGGATAGAATCGTCTGGTGTTTTTTTCCTTTTTATGATTGTGGGACCCGGGCTAGCTATCTCGATTAAATCAATGTATCTAAGATACCAGCAACAATAAGTACCAGCAACTCTGTGCACTAAGATGTCATCTAGTATTTTTGTAGTCTGAAATACTTGACCATTAGGTCACACCCTTTGATGCAATCATGTGGTGTTTTGTTGTCTCTATTGGTATTTGAATCGGAGCTGTCAGATTCTCAACCCACTTCATTCAAGTTTCAACTCTTCATGATTTACTAATAAAAGAGAAATCTTGATATGGGTGTTTTCAAGATTCAATTTTTGTGCAGCCCCATCAGATGAAAATGAGAATATAACATATTGGTATGAGCTGAACCCGTGAACTTTAATTTCTAGCATAGCTTTGCCACCTCTTTTTCCATGTCATTTACCATAATTAATCTTTTATTTGAAATATGTAAAGTTTGAGCTCACTTACACTAAGTACCATGG
>JBDJHY010000002.1:883698-899053 GCA_039654485.1 Withania somnifera
ACCTTCCAAAAAGAGTTGACTACCTTTTCTACGATCTCTGTCATCTACAATCAAATAACAATACAAAGTCAGGCATTGAGCAAAGTCAGCCTACAATTAAAAAGTCTGCAGGCAAATGTTTTATCTCTCTCTATCAATCTCTCTTTTTTCGGGGAGGGGGTGCAGATGGGGAGGAGTATGTCCAGACATCAATTACCATTATAACCCTTATCTTTAGAGAAATGCCTCCGCTCACGGTCCTCCAGCTCTTCCCGTAGGTTCCTCTTCTGCAACTCATCCTGGGTATCCTGTCCTTCCTTTCTGTGCCATACATGACAACAGGAGAAGAGATTATCAATTTAGGATCGGGCTATAAATTAGGAATACCTAATCAATAGTTATTCAGGTAATCTTAAATGAGAAAGTCTTGAACTTTAAATGAACATTTCAATTTCACATCCCAGGAAATTCATCAATTCATGTTGAAGTAATCTCAGTATTGGCCATTCAACCTGGTTCTGACAGACACACATCATGCTGTTTTTTTAGCTTTTGAATAAAATTAGAACGATTTTAAGATTTAAATTGCTGACGCTTTTCTTTGGAAATTCATGATGCACATGGGTCCTTATCATACTTCTGACTCGTAATGTTTCGACAGACTCAAATGAAGAATAGTCTTACTGTTTTACTGATACAGGACGCACATTAAGAACATTCATTCTAGTTTAACATGTATACAAAAATCTTTTCTTCTCTTACTCTCAGAGGACGGTTGAGCAATTCTTTTCTTATGACAGAGAAATTGGTCTAGGCCCAAAGTCTTAGGACCAACTGCAGCCTTCGAAACTCACACATAACAGGCCTGCCCCTCTACTTAATACCAGGCTCAGTTTGCATGTCGTGGACCTAAACATTTGCCACGTGAACTAAGCCCTTTGGGCAAAGTTGGTAGAGCAATCTTGCCGGTCTCCAAATAGTAACCACCTCAACTTCAAAGTGACCAGTGTTGTCAAAAGCGTGCGTAAGTGTTGAAGCTCGTTGAAGCCCATGCAATGCGCTTCGCCTTGCTTAAGTGGCGCTTTAGTGTAGGTGTCAAGGTGCTAAAGTGTGCGCGCACCTTGCTAATTGTTTCTGCTTTTGGTAACATTTCTTGCATTACATTTCTATTTCTTATTTTCTTTCTTCATTGGCACTTCTCTACACTAAGGTGGCACTTCAATTGCATTTTAAGCTTAAATCTCCAACAAAATTGGCACTTTTTTACCCTTTTTGCTTTTGAATACTAGAATAGAAAGACGAGTCCGTAGAAAATATCCAGATAAACCGCAACTAAAGTAAATTCTGCTTCTAAAAACATAGTGACCATAGCTAATAGTTATTATTGACTCAATAACAACCGTCCTATAGTGATTAGTCCATTTTACTGTTAACAATTTTAGAACATAAAACACAATGCATGTGCACGCACATGCAAGCTACACAACGCAACTTAGATATCTACACTGAAATAGGTTGTCTGAGCCATGAAAATTCATAGACTGCAGTTGAATTATGGATACGTCCATGACCAGTTAGGGAGAAAAGACTCCATCCACTTCAGTGCTGGTCACAACTAATTTATTTTGTTAGGACTTGGATAAGATATATGTAACACATAATTAGAGATCAACATTATATCCCTTTGCATCTCCGTAACACTCTAACAAAGTTGAGAGTTGGCCAGAACTTCTGACTGAAGTTCCTGAATATTATATTGATTGCTAATAATTTTAGAATTTTACGGGCTATGGAAAATGTTAGACAAAATCAGCTTGGTAGATAACTCCGTCAAGTAAAATCATAGAGTTATCCCTGTAGTCGACCTGGTCTACGAATTTATTCTAATTATCAACGTATTCCGCAAATTTTAAGTGGAATGGTAAGCTTACGAATTTGTTTAATTAGAATTTTAACAAATTCATTATCACATTATATGAGTGAATCATTCAGGGGTGGGGTGTTCATAAAACAAAAAGCCTCATCCAAGGAGTGACATTTTTGGATGGGGTCTCGCTCATAGAGGAAGGGTACGCGCTAGCGCGCGCTACGGCTTACATAGTTGATCGGACCAAATACTCTTTCCTTCGGGCAAGCAACCAAACCCGTCACATCCAATTCCATTCGATCAACAACTTGGAGGTATGGCTGAGTGGCTTAAGGTATTGGTTTGCGAAATCGATATACAAGATGATTGTACATTTCCTCCGGATTTTATCATCCAAAAGCTCCAGATCATACTCACTGACATCAATTCCAAAAACTATATTACCAATTCAAGGAACTTGCACAATCCCATATCTCTGATACTTGGTAACAGAAACCTAGTCTAAAAACTTCTCCGTAATAAGCAAGAAACCTCCTTAAAAGTCCAAAAAACGTGAAAATAATAGGCGGGACAAGACAGAATTATTAACCTGGGCTTTAATGTTGTGTGAGCGGCAATGTCTCTTGAAGAGTACTTTTGAGATGGACCAAATATCCGAGTTCCACCTTGTTCATTGCCACCTTTAGCAGGTGCCCACGTAGGTCTAGCTGCTGTTGTCATATCTTCTAGCTCTCAAAACAAAATCTATCCAAAACAATGTAAGTTTGACTCAGAAACCGAAAATGGGATGAAATGGGCCCAAATGACACCAAATGGATATGGTCGATTCATAGTGCTGATACAACTAGTGTAGGACTAGCCCATTGTTGATAACAATAGTAATAAATGTTATTTTCTACGAACAACGAAAATAATTATATTTTGTATGAAAAACGATAGTAACTAAAATAAAATACTCATCAACTGAAATGGGAAAAAATGGTGTCGAATAGCACGGATTTGCTGCAAAGTATTCATATCGACAAGCCCAATGAATTTAGGATTTGAGGTGATGAAGTTGATGATGATGAAACTCAAACCCGAGCTGGAACGAAAATGGGTAAAAGTGGAATGACAGGATTCTCATCATTGATCCTAAACAGTTTTTAATTGAGGTAGAACTCATGATGATAATCACAACAATGACAAAGACAACAAGAATATTAATAAACTGAGAAACCTGAATCAAAACCTTCTTTCTTAAGTGCTGGCATATCAATATAGGTGGTAAAGAGAAAATAAACATGAAACAAAGGAAACCAGCAAAGGACTCTAGACTAAGCTAAGGTAAAAGAAGAAAAAATATACAGTAGCAACTAAGGAAGGAAACAATAATAGCAGTTAAAATAGTACGATAACCGAAACACAACGAACAACAAATAATGATAGAAATCAAAATCCTAATACAAAACCGATCCTAAACTTGTCAAAAAACAAGACAACACTCACTACCTACTAATCGTCTACCCTTATCCGCGACCCCCACACCCTGCTATCTAATAAACACAACAATACTAATAAACTCAGAAACCTGAATCAGAATCTTCTCTCTGTAGTGCAGGCAGCTCAGTATCGGCGGTAAAAGTGAAAAATAAACACAAAACGAGGAAAATCATCACAGGAACCTGCGAATTAGGCTAGGCTAAAAGATGCAAAAGAAAGTACCATGCATAAAAACACAACCGAAACATGTATTAGAACCCTAGAAAAACATCCTCATTGCAGCAATTGAAACACTGATGAGCCCTATAATAGTTCAGAAAGGGGGGAAATTGACGTGGGTTGAGCATCATGACAACAACGTAGTACCATTCATCCTAAATAGTTACATATTGAGCTAAAGTTGATGATCATCATTAAAATAACAACAATATTCAACTAAGTGGATCGAGCATCAGCACCACGACTATCAAAAGAATAATAACAACATAGGCACTAAAGCTAATACAATACAACATATGAACTGATGAACCCTAAAATACAACATAAAGGAAATTGAATACCTTCGTTTCAGAGAGGATCCGAGAATTTGGAATTTTGACCCGAAATTGAAACAAAAGAAGCTTTTTCGATCCTTAATTTACATAATTGCCATTGTGTTATTGGGCTGGGCTGATTCCAAGTCCAGAATTGTGTAGGATTGGGCTTTCATAGACCAAAATAGTTCACTCTCTATTTACAATAATTAACCACACATCCTTACCGTATTCTACTACACAATATATTGTGTGTCTAACTATTTATTTAAACGGCTTAACATATATCTGTATGTATCTATATGATTACTTTTCTATAATGCATCACAAAAATACAGTGTATCGCGACTACAAGTTATTTATTGCGACCTAAATTACGTACCGTGCATAAAAAAAAGAATTTTCAAAACTAATAATATAAAAAAATAACTAATTCCTATAAAAAGTGAATTTTATGTAGCTTATCCCTCTATTTAAGGGAAAGGAGATTTAGGGAAATGGTCACTTTACGTTACTTCTATTAAGAATTTAGCTACAATTTGAAACTAATTAATATTTAGCTTACAACTTAAATTTTAATACGAAAAAAAAAATACTTATACAAAAACACCCCCAATCCATATTATTAATTAGTAATGTTTAGCTTTGAGAGAGGTGTGCCAAGTCGAGGATGTAAATGACAACAATAATATATAGACAAAAAGTAGACACAATAAATAATGACGAAATTATTACATAACTTTCAACTAAAAGGCATAGTAATTATATCAAAATAATGTAATAAATGAAGCAAATAACTATAGGAATTAACATAAATTGAGGACAAGAAACTACAAGATTAATGTTAATGCTACTGGGATGCACGAAGACAACATTCAACTACATACTAATCTTTTAATATAATACTTGACCTCTTAAACTTTCTATCCAAGGTCATGCCATCGATAAGCTAAAGGTGCGTCGTATCATGTCTAAACACCTCACGTCAAATTTCTTCAATCAGTTCTATCTCTCAATTCTCTTCTTTGCATGACCACGTCTTATATCGTGTCCGACATCTTGCACCCCACAAATGTCATTTGGCATAATCTTGGTATCTTTATTTCTAATCTTATATCATCTCTTCTATAACACTCATATATCCACCTTAGCGTCCCTATTTCACAACTTTCATCTTATGAATATGAGAGTTCGAAACTGACCAGCATTACGCCCCATACAACTTAGTCGCCTCTAACCGCCATTCAATAAAACTTACCTTCAAGTTTTTGTGCCACCTTCTTATTGTGGAAGACTATGAGAAAAGCCTCAATTTCATCCACGACGAGTCAATGTGGTATGCCACATTATCATAAATCTTACGAGCACGACGTGTATCTCATAGAATAATCAAAATACATGTAAGTTGCTCCAAATACCATTGTCGTTAATCAAATGTGAAATGTGACATCAACGTCGATCTCACCAACACGATGTGTATCTCGTAGAATAGTCAAAATACACGTAATCTAATTCAAATACCACCATTAATCGAATGTGATATGTGACAACGACATCAATCTCAACAACATGAAGTGTATCTGGTATAATAGTCAAAATACGCATAATCTGATCCAAAACCCACTGTTATTAACCAAATATGATGTGTGACATTAGTGCAAGTATCACCAACATAACGTGTATTTCGTAAAATGGTCAAAATACGCACAATTTGATCCAAAATACCAATGTCATTAGCTAAATGTGATATGTGACATTAACGTCAATCTCACCAACATGACATATATCTTGTAAAGTAGTCAAAATGCATAATTTGATCAAAACATCACCATCATTATCCAAATATGACATGCGACATCAACGTCAATCTCACTAACATGACGTGTATCTCGTAGAATAGTCAAATACGCATAATCTGATTCAAACACCACTGTTATTAACTAAATGTGACATATGACATCAGCTCCAATCTCACCAGCATGTCGTGTATCTTGTAAAATAATCAAAATGCATAATTTGATCCAAACCAAATGTAATATGTGACATCAACGTCAAATCTCACCAACATGACGTATATGTCGTAGAATGGACAAAACGCATAATATAATCTAAACACCATCATTATTAACCAAATGTAATATGTGACTCAGCGCTGATCTCACCAACATAACTTGTATCTTGTCAAAATACTCACAATTTGATCTAAACACAATCCTCATTAACTAAATTTAAAAACTAAAAAGAAGTAAGGAACCCCTATATAGAATCATTAATTGACCTGTTGATTCAAACAATACTTATACTATGTACTTGCAACAAAAAGTTAGGCAGCTGTTCACAAAGTACAAGTACTCTTTGTCACTTCTCAACCAAATACACCTCTTTGTTGTCTATATATCAGGAAAATTGTATCCCAAGAACCCAAAAGTTCTCCTCTTTCTCTCAAAATAACAAATACAAACATTTTTTTCTGTGAAAAAATGAGTGATCTGAAGTCCAAATTCTTGGAGGTTTACACAGCACTAAAATCTGAGCTTCTTAGTGATCCAGATTTTAAGTTTACTGATGATGCTAGTGAATGGGTCGAAAAGGTAGATTTTTTTTCTGTTTTCTTGGTTCTTTTTTGTTCCATATTGATATTTAGTTTTTAAATTAAAACGGGTCATGAAAGATTCATATAGTGGATTCGAAAAACTTTGATTGTTTGAGCTGTTTAAGTGCATTTTGATGTGGTTTCTTTTATACTGAAATCATGCTTTTGAGTTTTTGATATGGTTATTACCGTTTGAGCCGGGTCCATCATCGGAAACAAGCTCTCTACGGAGGTAGCAATACGGACTACCTACACTCTACACTCACCTCCCATACCCCCACTGTGGGAATAACCTGGGTATGTTGTTGTTTTTATATAAAGTTATTACCCTGGGATCTTTACACAAATAGTGGGGTAGATTTATTGTTTATTTTTCTAGCCGGTATATATAGATGATACGCATCATGCATGTATTTATACATGAATTAGGCATAGTGGTCAATGATGTGTGTTAAGCACCATGAGGTCTCGGGTTTAATTCCCATTAGAGACAAAAACAGTGATTTCTTCCTATCCATTCCCATTTATTTTAGCGTCGCTGGATAGAGTTACCTAATACCTGGTCCTACCTGGGAGGTGGCAAGGTATCCCCTCGAATTAATCGAGGTGCCCACACTCTGGACCGTACGCCATGGTTATAAATAAAAGTGCATGAATTATATATACTATACACTCGCTGGTTATTTTTCAGAGTTTTTCTTTAACATAAAGTTTTGATTTTTATCATTTGATTCATGTTGTTGAGTCCCACATGTGGTGGGATGAGGACTTGGTCTGTAGCCGTCGGCATACTCACCTTATGAGCTAGTCTTGGGGATCAGTTAGGCCCGAGTTTCATTTTGCTATCATAGTATATCAATATTAGTTATTTGTCCAGTTGGTCCACTATATTATGTTGTCCACACTTCAGTTGGTACACCTGGGCATGGTGAGTGACTTTGTCTCCTTATACGATCTCGGTATAATCTCAACTTATGAGTGAGTATGCTTTTGGGTTTGAATTAGGCGCAAGGTTTGTTTTCCTATAACATGTTCCCGGTCTTGTCATCCCAAATGGTTAACTTAGTCTCTTAGAGTAAGTGAATTAGAAAGTGTGTCAGGAGTGGTGTGACAGTTACTGCACCCGCTCCTAACCTTCTGGTTCCTTCAATGCTTTATGATTACATTAGAAAGAGGGGTAGGTGACCTATTACCACTTTTCGAAAAGGTATAGTTGAAAATGTCAAAATCGTTTATTTGGGTTATCTAATATAATTCATGCAGCATAAACTAGCTGCTTTTTGAATGTCAATTCATCTTATTTTGATATAACAAACTTCTAATGTCATTACTTTCTAACTTTATTACTGCTAGAGGCCATCTTCTGTTTATAGTTACTGGTTTCTGAGTTATTAATTTAATTTTCCTCATATGGGGTGTATCACTTTGCCCTCGTCTTATGCATCTGATGTATACTTTATGTAACTGTTTCAGATGTTGGACTACAATGTACCCGGAGGTTGGAATGAAGTTCTAGTTCTTGCTATTCTAAAAGTTTCTACCGCTCTCATAAATTTTTCATGGCTACTTTATATACTTTCTGTACAGGAAAGCTGAACCGCGGGCTCTCTGTTATTGATAGCTACAGTTTGTTGAAAGAGGGGAAAGAACTAACCAATGAGGAAATCTTTGAAACATCTTCCCTCGGCTGGTGCATTGAATGGGTATGCAACATAAGCGCTCTTCAATCTACACCTGAGCCTTTTCAAACCTGCAAGAAGCATTGTTATTTTTAAGTTCTTCTGAGTGTATGATTTGTGGGAATGTATGCTGCAGCTTCAATCGTATTTTCTTGTTCTTGATGATATAATGGATGGCTCTCATACACGCCGAGGTCGAGAATGCTGGTTCAGATTACCCAAGGTGTGTATGTGCTAAGAGACTACTGTTTTGCACTTTGAAATGTAGAGCAATTATATCTATTCAGTAATTTGATTCTGGGAGTGACTATTGTTTTGTTATTTCTTGCAGGTTGGCATGATTGCTGCTAATGATGGCATACTTCTTCGCAACCACATCCCAAGAATTCTGAAGAACCATTTTAGAGGAAAGCCTTATTACATTGATCTTCTTGAATTGTTTAATGAGGTGGGACTTTTTACACGCAAGGAGGCCTCTGATGAAACTTCTTTCAATGCTGAACTTTTTCCTTTTCTTTCTCTGGGTTTGCCAACGTGTTTTCGCAGGTGGAATTCCAGACTGCCTCGGGACAAATGATAGACCAGATTACCACACTCGCTGGAGAGAAAGATTTATCAAGATACTCATTGCCTCTGTAAGGAGACTTCCTTGAGAGTATACAATTTCCTTCTGTCAACATTACTTGCATTACTTAACTCACTCATGATGTGATTTCATGCAGTCATCGTCAGATTGTCCAGTATAAAACTACTTATTATTCATTTTATCTCCCGGTGAGTCTGATGGCCTTCTCAGTTGAATTAACAGCTTGTTAGTCACTATGGTATTACGGGAGTATCTTCACATCTATTTCTTTTTCACAACATTTGCTTTGTGTGAAAGAGGTCCCCTTTTTTAACTTGAGGCTGATATCTTAAAACAATCGCAAATTTCTCAATCATCTTGAGGTAACATAGCTATTTGCAACTTTCAGGAAAAAGAAAAAGAAAACTTTTTATTTGGATTTCAATCTGAGCTAATCATGCCCTTTTCCTTTTTATTTTTTCTTAATGTTCTTATTGCTTTATTTCTCTAGATTCTAAATTCTAACCATGGCTTCAAAAGTTTCGTGCATGATCTGTTTGTGGTTGATCTTCTTGTTCCTCTTAATGAACTCTCTATCCAGATTAATAGGAATTACCTCGAGATTGATGTGCATTTTATCAATATTGTCAGGTTGCATGTGCACTTCTCATGGCAGGAGAGAATCTTGACAATCATGTTAATGTCAAGAACATACTTATCGAAATGGGAATATATTTCCAAGTTCAGGTGAGAATTATTATTAACCTTGATGCATCCATTCATGTTCTATCTTCTGTAGATGCCATGACTTCCATGTGACAGCATTTCCATATCCCACAAACCAATTCTTTGCATAACGTATGTAATAGCATTTCCATCTCACAAACCGATTCTTTGCATAATGTATGAACTTTTAAAAGGGTTTTGTTTTTGATTTAGTTATTGGAATTTGGAAGGCTTAGCTTCATAAATATGGTTGGAAGAGATTTTTGAGGAAGTGTTTGGATGTACGTAAATTAGGCTAATTTCCAAAAAGAAATGTTAGATAGATCTGATTAAGTCCTTGATTTCGTGCTTTTGAAGATAGGAATGAGAGGTTAACTGCCGTGTCACCATAATCAACTTTAGAATGGGTTGCCTGAAAGGGAACACTGGAAGATAGTTATAGTTGTAATATGTGTGTCTTATGATACAACATATGAAGTATTACAATCTATCTATGAAAAGAAATATATTAGAAAAGTTCTTATTGTTAGCATTTATCTCTTTTAGAGTTAAAAATTGATTTTCCAAATGTTTCACATGACATCTCTGTTCTTGTACAATAAGCTAAGATCCATCCTGTACTTGTTGAAAAGCTGCATATTACCCCATAACTGGAGGTTTGAAATTCACTCTTCCAATGCAAGTCTGAATGTTTTGAGATGCCTTATTGACACGCTGAAGGCACATGCGTTATATGGTCAAACAATGAAAAGTATTATTCTGTTGGATGTGGCCAACAACCATGTGTCTTATGAATTATGTGATAGCCTATCTGAAATGTTCCATCTAATTTAGTTCGTTTTCCCGAATACCTAAGATCCCATCTGCAGATATGTTACAGATTCTGACTGAAAGTTTTCGGTATTTTGTAGGATGATTATCTGGACTGCTTTGCTGATCCAGAGGTGCTGGGTAAGGTAGGTTTTATAAGAAAGCTAACACAACAAAATCCTGAAGATTAATCACATAGCTCTTTAAACTCGAAAACATAGAGATCTTATACCGATCTGTCTTACTATCAGATTGGCACGGATATTCAAGATTTCAAGTGCTCTTGGTTGGTCGTGAAAGCCCTAGAACTCTGCAATGAGGAGCAAAAGAAGTTATTACATGTAAGCCTAAAAAACTTGTCATCCCTTGGTTACATACTCTGCAACTATGTAGCTCGAACACTTCCGCTTCTCTTGCGCTTGCTTGTGTGAAGGCTTAGAGCCCTTTTCGCTAGGTCCAAAAGCTTCCCTGTGTGTTGAATCCTCCAAAAGCTACAGAGTGGCATTATTTTTGGAAGGTCCGAGCAATGTAAGCTCTGCATACAACTAGCATGAGGAAAATGCTAAATGTCAGAACTTTGTTTGCAGGAGAACTACGGAAAAGGTAACTCTGCTTGTGTTGCTAATGTTAAGGCGCTCTACAATGATCTCAAACTTGAGGTTTTCATTTTCCCCTTTTATTTGCTGTTGCTGCTTTCCTCCTCTTTGTTAAATAGTCATGAAGTTCTGTTCTTTTCTTAATAAAAAGTCATCTCAAGTATGGTACATTGTCAAGATGTGGATTCAAGAATTAAACTTGACAGGGTCAACATTTGAAGTGACCTTATCGTACTTTTCAAATTATGGGTTCAGAATATAGTATGGGGCTTGTCACATATATTTCCATGTTCCGTGTTGAAAATGCTGCATTCTGTTGAACTCGTTTCGAATAAGCTAGATGCAGCACCAGCACTGACTTTGGCCTATTCCTTTGGGAATTTGTAGGATGTGTACCTGGAATATGAGGAGAAGACATATGAAAAGCTGACCAATTCTATTGAAGCTCAACCAAGCAAAGCTGTACAAGCAGTTCTAAAGTCATTCTTGGCAAAGATATATAAGAGGCAGAAATAGGATAGAATTATTGATTTTTCAATATTTAATGTTAAGATTTCCTTTTGCTTTTTATTTTATTTTTTAATCTGGTGTCCCGTACCTACTTGGGGCCAGACTATCTGAATTTGCGCTGGAAAGTTTTGCTTTGGTCGTAAACCGCCTACCATAGACAACTCCATAAGCACAACTTTGGTGGTCATTTTTTGTGCTTCTTCCAATGAATAAAACATCTGTATTTCATGGATTTTCTACTTTGTTTTATTGGCTTATTTTGCATGTCAATGATGAGTTGCTATTACGGTAAGAAGGTTCGTAGGATTAAGTTAGTTTTTGTTAGTAGGTGGAATTGCTTTATTTACTATTTACTAGGAGTCTGTAGTGCTTTGTTGGTAAGGCTTCTTGTTTCGAATAATCATTTATGATATTATTTTATTGTAACCTTACATCTATTGTTATTTATTATTTTTTACTTTTCATTCTTTCCTGTTGCTAGCAAATTGCTAATTTTTCAAACTTTGAGCTATATAATGTGTCTATTGTTATTTACTACTCTCTATCTGTTCCAATTTATGTTATCTTTTCCTTTCTAATCAGTTACAAAAGAATAATACTTTTCTATACTGCTTAATAATTTTAACTTCAAACTTTCTATCTTGATTTATAGCTACACATCTATCTAAAATTTGTTTGACCCCAGTTCATGTGCATTTTAAGGAATATGCAAATGATTACCAATTTGGATATATGCAAACTGATTTATTAGAACTGCCCATGCTTGAACTTGTCAACAACTACCAAGCTCAACTTAACAATGAATTTGACACACTAACACAGTAACTCGAGCTTCACTCAAGATCAGCTAAACTCAAGCTGACTTCAATGAACAGATAAATCCCTGAGAGGCTGACACTCTTTCAAAAAATGAGCAAATGATAGGTGCTTACCTTTCCTCCACTTAAATACCATACTAAGAAAACTTTAGAACTCATTAGAATCATAT
Source organism: Withania somnifera (assembly GCA_039654485.1). Classification (NCBI taxonomy): domain Eukaryota; kingdom Viridiplantae; phylum Streptophyta; class Magnoliopsida; order Solanales; family Solanaceae; genus Withania; species Withania somnifera. The sequence continues at coordinate 896,027 of JBDJHY010000002.1, forward strand.
CAACCTCGAAAACAGCTGCCACTGGATCACATCACTACACCCTAACATATATACAAGATAGTAACTGCTAATGTTACAATGAATATTTAAAGTAGGAGCTCCTATTGATCTTTGTCAGTTGGTCTATTCCAGGACGTCTCTGATGTCACAGCATTTCCATAATAGACCTTCATCGAGGAATCATCCCAATAAGCCTGGAAAGAAAGAGCATCAGTAAGTAACTAAGCGACGGCAGAAAATGTGCTAGATATTTGAGATGCAGCATCATTCAAATTACAGCAACTCATGGTCCCTGGGTTATATCCTGTAGGATATCACTGGGTTATATCCTGTAGGATAGGATATTACAGGGAGAGTGGAAGTCACTGGGGCACAGAATCATCAGCATACAAAGCTTGAGTGACAGACTAGTAAGCATAAAGTAGGATATCGCGACCATTAACCTCTAATTTGGACTTATTCAAGTGGCATAGCTAAGATACTAAACTGGTCTACTCTATAATAGCTTATACAGGAACCAATATCTAACCATTCACTGCCTTGTTGACTGGTTTCTGCAACCTTCTGGATGACCTCATTTTTTAATACTAGTAGCTATTAGTCCTCCTTAAGGACTACTATTTACTCTCTTCTGCTAGATTACCAGTTTTTCACCATGGGGGTATTGTACTATGCTCAATAGAAAATGGTAATGGATTCTCCTAACAAGCAAAATCAAAATGTTATGTCAAGGGACATAGTTTAAAGGTACTTGAAGCTCACACTTGAAATAATTTAATTAGTGTTGCACCAAACAGTGGTGTATCCAGGGAATGCAGCATATTATTGAATGCTTCAGCAATCTACCCTGATTTCTGCACTTACCAAGCTGATGACTATATTGGAATTTACGCAACACACGGACAAACAAGGAAGATTGATTCACAGACAGCCAAATAAATTTAAGCTGCAAGCACAAGTTAAATTTGTATTAATTTTGAGTTTCCAAATTCAAAAGGTTGTTTTTGATATCATAAGGAGGAGGTGATTCATGAGTTAAAAGCTTCAATAAAGTCCACTAAGTTTTCTTTCATGATTCAACTTTGCTTTCCGACATACTCGAATCTGAAATTAGGATGATATTCATTTTAATATCTCACAATTAATCTCCCCTTCTCCGGAGAGCAAGAGAATGTGGGTATTTGGTTAGTGTATCAGATGCTAAAATAAATATCATCTTCTATGTAAGGAATAGAAAACACCTAGCCAGAAGGATACCTGTCATCCAGATGGAAGACCTCTTGAAATAACATCCAGATCAGGTTGCTTATTTTCTTTAGATGATTGCTTTTCAGCCTCCTTCATATTTTCTGCTCTTTTTCGTTTCACACGCTCACGCCTGCATATCATCAATACAGTCAAGCAAATGTAGAGGAACCATAATTTACTATGTTCAATGAATATGACACTACTTGCAAGATTGAATGAGTTAGCGTCAGTTCTTTGCACTTGCATCCATATGATTCAAGCAATATATACATGCTGAAATAATGCACATCATGGGAAAACTTTTTAAAAAAAAGAATAACCAACTCCCATAAGATCAGTAAGGCCGGGGGAGGAGGGAGGATCTAAGACAAGTCCACCATTTCAAGGATAGCTCCTAATAGATATAACATATAAATATTTTATCAAGAAAAACAGCCAGCATAAAGATATAGTGCAGTGAAAAAAATAAGATCAGAAATAATACCAATCACCGCCAAGTGGCTGAAAATTAACGTTATCTTTGGCCTCCCCACTTGCAATTTGCTGAGCACGCCATTCCTACAATCAAAACAAAGTTCAACATACAATCAAAAATATAGGTTAGATACACCAGAGGGGCTGTGTCTAATCAAAACTGCATATAGCATTAGCAGACCTCTATTTCTCGTTGACGTTTCTTCTCCAACTTCTCAAGAGCACTTTCACGTTCTTCTTCCTCCACTTCATGCAGCTCCTCTTTGGCAGCTTTCCACTAATGAAGTGAATAAGCATTATGAGAATCATTTAAGAGAAGCTATGAACAAATGTTCTAAACAATCTTCAAGGACCTGGGAAGGGAAGCACCTAGTGAACACAGTTACCTTGTCAACCAAGCTCGAGACTTTCTTATTAGACCTTAATGTGGGCACCACACCCACAATCCACTTTTTACGCAAAACTAAAGAGAAAAGGAATGCAAAATCAGAATGGTCAGCTTCATATCCATTGGAAAAGCTCATTTAGTAAGCAAGAGGAAGAGCTTCACATGTTAATGCAGCAGAAAATGCCTCTCCATATTAATGACATACTGAAAATGCAAGAATGGCAACTTACAACCAAGTACAAACAAATTTTTGACTGCCCAACTTACCTTTCGATTGAACCTTTGAGGGAGCAGTTGAAGCAGTAGCAACAGCACCAGTGACTGTTGAAGACACACCAACACCCTCCATTGCTGATACAGTTCCTGCAGCCAGCAAAGAGGATTGAGTGCCAGGAACATCAAAAGGTGTCTTTTCATACTCCAAATTAACAGGTACATCAGCCTCAGATTTTGCTGATGAGGCAGACCGCAACCCCTTGTTGACATCTAAGGATGGAATTGCATCAGGGGCAACATTTTCATTAACTGGTATAGCGGGAAGGACAGAAGACTCTGTACCACGACAACAGAGACAGGCTGCAGTGCTCCATCCTGATGGCCATAGTATGCATTGGGGTTGACATGGTTCATCTCCACAGGAGTCACATTAAATGTAGTAGGGATTTGATAATATAAAGGGTGATGTGTAACAGCTATCTGACCGTCAGAAGTTGCATATAAACTACTAGCAACTTCAGGATTAGTTTGCCCATAGTAATTAAATGTTGAACCTGGATAAGCTAAGTTGTAAGGAAAAGCTTGAACTGATTCCAAATCTGAAAGAGGAGCATGTGTGTGATTTGGAGGTTCATCAGGTGGTGGTGGCGGAAAAGGTTCATTATCAGGAGGTGGTGGAGGAATCCAGTCTTCATCAGGTG
>JBDJHY010000002.1:924666-939026 GCA_039654485.1 Withania somnifera
TGGATAAAGAGTTCAGGTTGAGCATCTAGCTTGCTCTTGTCTGTCAAGCTCTCAAAGCGAATCTTGTCCAAAGCCTTCAATATAAAATTACAACATCAGATAGAGCTGTTCTAATTTATACCATTGAATAAATCCTCTTCACAACAGTTGATCATAAGCAATCATGCATCTAATCTGTGAGCAGGCATCTAACTTTAAATTACAAGTAATCATGCTTCAAACATATGAGCATAGAATTATCTAATAGAGTCCATAATTAAACAACTAACATCAAACCATAAAAAATAAGGCAACTAACTAACCTATGCGCAGAATCAACTTTAGAGTGTGCACACTATGCAAACAACTAACACAATCATGATTAATCAAGCTTCCACAACAAACGAGCAGAGAATAACGTTCTAAAATCCACGACCAAACGTCAAGTCACAGACAATCAGGCACCTTACCTAAGAGTAGAATCAACAATAGAGTGAACGCTATAAAACAGCTACACTGCATCACAGATAATAATGCTCCCACAACATATGAGCAGCGAACCGACTATACAAAATCCACGATCAAACAGCTCATATCAAATGACAACAAAGACGCATCTAACCAAGGAACAGAATCAACTACGTATAGTCCGCTATGAAAGCAACGCTATATGAGCAGATCTAATGTATGAGCAGAATCAAATATAGAGAGCATCCGCTATAAAACAACTATCACTGATCACAATCACAAATGAGCATATGCTTCCACATCCTATGAGCAGAAAATAACAAATGCAATCAATTATTGAATAAATAACATCAAATCACAGATAATCACACGTCTAACCTATGAGCAAATCATCACTACACATCTTTGCGCGCGATTCTCGAGGTAGTGAAAACAACGTAACTACGACTGTATATTATCAAAAACAGATAAAAATATGTAGAGAGAGAGAGAGAGGTCGATCTACTCACATCGGATGAATTACTAATGAGCTCCCGAAGGAAGATCTCCTTGTTGCTGTAGAAGGTATTGATGATTAAACTCAAAAGCTGGTTAATCTCAGCCTGAAAAGCAAACGTCTCTGTGTCCGCCATTACAGATCTACGTTACTACTAGCTTCAACGACGACGGTAGAAGAAAACGACAAGAGGAAAAAACTAGGGTTAAGGAAGCTGAGAGAAATGCTGCCTCAACGAAGATTTGGAGCTTGGTGACTCGCGGAGGAGTTAAGGATGCTTATATGGGTTTGGTTGGGTGTTCTCGAATGTTCTATTTTTATTATATATATTATTAATAATAATTGGAGTTTGGGTTTGTTTGAGGGTTCTCGAATGTTCTATTATTATTATTATTAATTGGTGATGATACTTGGTAGATTTATATTATTATTATTTTTATTTTTTATTTATTTTTAATTAATATGTTTTTTTTGTATTATATTTATATTTTTTTATATTTATTACTAAAAAAAATACAACTATTTTAAAATAAATTTTTGTTTCTTCACAGTATTAATATACACAGGATTTGGAACATAGATGTGGAAAAGCTACTGACTGAGGCTAATTTTATTTTTTGGATGTGAGTTATCTAATGTATCACTAACCACTTTGACTTTAACAAACTTGGTAGGCCAATCCTTCGGAGGTTACAATTTTGGAAGGCATAAACGGATTTGTGGAATTTCTATGGTTTAGCAAGGCAATTTACGACTTATCTTTGTAGATCCGTACGCGTATAGAAAGCAATCTCGTACAGGTGAAACAAGAAAGCGAGGTCAGAGTGGGCTCAACGATTTTATGAACTGCTTCTCTAAGATTCCCAAAAATACGTTGAGGTGTCTTTATTCATTTTTGCTTCCAAAATAAAAAATCAATCTTTCTTGAAGCTTCGCTTTTCTTTGAGATATCAAAAAAGAGAGGGCGTTCTAATTTCGGAACTCAGATGAATATCTTTATGCTTTTTGTATTAGATTACTGCTTGTCACCCTGTTGGCATGAGTTTTGTCCTTCATTGACTTCTACTAGTGGTATTAAAAGAGTAGGATGACATAGTCATTATCTCATCTAGATTTTTTTCTTACATGCATGTTCTTTTCAATTGTTTCACCTAAGAATGCTGACACCAAACTTCAATCACTAATTAAATTTTTCGTTCCAGTGCTTTATTTATCTAGACCACATTAAATTTCTCGAAGGGCAAAAAACAATCTAGTAGTCGGAATACTACTATGCTACATGGAGGTATGTGTAGAAGCACCAAATCTATATTGAAGCGGATATTGGAGTTATCTTATTTATATCGCGATCCTTTGTCCCAGTTATTATAGCACGTGTGTCGCCCAGGGCATAAGGGGCATAATGACTTGATGTCATCCTCATCCTCACCTTACTCCGGCTTATCACCAGAAGTCTGTTTAGGATTCCAAACTAAACGATGGCATTTAAACACGAGTGGAAGAAAATAAGACGAGACACTGTTGAAAAGAATAGAGATATTGCTACAGTTCTAGATCAGTGGAGAGAGCATGGAAAATGCCTCGCGTGCATGTTGTAAAGGTATCAAGCAAGATAGGCAAGATTCTTATCCACAGAGAGTGCTTTGTCCTCCCGAATCGTTATTTTGGCATTTGGTTTCTAATGCATTTTCTGATTAATGGCATGAAAAACTACCCAAAGATATTGCTCAAAGGCATGTCCTTTTGTTGGATCCTATCCTCGGCACAGGTCAGTCTATTTTCAAGAACGTCTTTAACATCACCATAACGTTCTTGCACAAAAAAGAAATAGATGCACCACATCATCTAGAATGTTAAATTTTTCTCGACAAACAATTGCATGACCAAGCCTATTATGTAACAATCTGCAGGGAATTCAGCAGTTCAAGCTAGTTCTTTACTAGGCACCAAGAAGGGACTCCCAGAGTCCAACATTTTATTCCTCAATCTAATTTCTGTAAGTTTACTGGTTCATCCATACAGGGAAGTGAATTCTCGTTGATGGTTACTGTGTAAATGTGTGGAGCTTCTATCACAATATAATCTGGAATCATAACCTGGTGTTGTTCTTAAACTAGGCACCCCAAGGAGTGCATGTGGTCTGTCAGCGTTTTCCAAGAATAAAGATTGTGACATCTGAGATAGAAAATGGTTTGAACGAAGAATATCTGTGTTGTCCCTGGAATGGGGGAGTTTGGTGACAGGCATTTCGGCACAGATGAGGAATGAACGTTGATTGTAGGTCGTGTTCCATCTCTCAATCGCGGGAGAGAAGTCTGAGGATCATGAAGAACAGAAAGGAGTCAGTGGAACATATGAGTAATCAATAAAATTGTATTCAACAACAGTTGCCTTGGAAATGCAATCTTCAAACTTCTAATACATTTGAGTTACACTAGTTTTTTTTCCTGAGTTCCAACAAAAGCGTCTCAGTGAAATCAGTAACTTTATCCAGCAACGGGCTAAGGCTTATAATTCGAAAACAGGTCAGAGACTACTAGACGTCCTCGCAATGAATAGGAATCAAACCTGACACCTTCCCCTTATTGATCTCCCCATGTTTGCCCTCCCCTTTTTTGGCACAATTAAACAGAGATGATAGAATTATAATGGCTAGTCTATGCTTATGGATGATAGAATGCAACGTATAGATGACATGATACAACTCTAATTTTAGTATGTTCAACATTAAAAAAAAAAAAAAAAACTGAAAGGTCCAATTTCTTTAGGTTTTTCATCAACACCATACCTAGTGTAATTCAACTCCGAAGAGGATAAAATATATACACGCTTCTTAAATACGGCATACCAAGTGTAGTCCCAAAACAAACTTTATAGGCCCCTTAGGCTCAAAAGAAACGTACAGTAAAATCCTAGTCGTTCTTAGGGGTAAATCTTAGTTCTGTAACGTGGAACTACTACATTTATTTACATTACTACCTTCAGCTTCATTCATAATTCAGATACATAAATTGAGAACTGCCCAACTCCTTGACAGTATCAGAATTGAAAAAGAGAATCTATGAAAATAAAGAAAATTCTCTTTGATGCATTAGAGTTTAATATAACATCCTACCAAACCACAGAACCAAATAATTCACCTTTAATTTCACTTCCTGCCAAATCCATCAGCAGGAAAGCAACGTTAATTTTGTGTCCCCAAATATGAATGCAACAGTGGCATTGCTTAATCCAAAAAAAGAATGTAGTGAGTGTACAAATTAAGCCACAAATCTTAATTCTATGACGGAAAAGAGATAATTAACCACCAAACAGATATCCTGCTGCTTGTTCTTCGTTACCATCAAAAAACTTCAGAGCTTGTATTACTGCCTCCCTTCCAAAGCCTAACTCAACAAGCTTTGCAACTTTGGCTTCAAATTCAGGTTCCTGCAGAAAAAATATCAACTCCAGATATGAGCTAGTACAGAGACCATAAAAGATTTGTTCTTCTTGGCATTCATATTTTGTTCATAAGAAACAAGAACATTTACTCAGGTTGCTAAGGAACTAATTAATCTATAATTTTACCTGTATTAAATTTCCATGGGTACTTCCTGTGGATCAAGGACAAGGTTGAACTATGAGTAAATGCAATTCAGAAGAAAATAAAGATAGCTAGTATAAACAACGAAAAGTAAGAAGAAAGAGAACTGCATGTCATATGAACATGGTAAGAAGAAAGAGAACTGCATGTCATAAGAACATGACTTCCTAGACCATGTCAAGCAAATTATCTTAAAGAATCTGAATCCTTGGGTGCCGACAAACAGTTCACATCACAGACAAAAAGTTGGAATCATCTAGGTGGACTATCACAAATATATTTGGACATCGAAGCTAACCAGAAGGACCTCCTCTTGCAGGATCTGTCTTCTCCGTTGCTCCAGATGTTGCCTGACACAGCAAGGAAGAACCAAGTTTTCTGACTTGAATATTTAGAGGAAAACAATGATATAACAGATTATGAAAGGGCAGGACGACCTTAAAGATTTAGAAGTGCAGTATAACAAATTACACCATCATAGAGCGAACTGGGTCAAGCAACCCCAAAAAATAAAGAAAAATTCATCAAGAATGTCATGATTGTAAAAATAAAGAGGCCAACCCCAAACATTTCATAAATGATTCCAATAATTTCATAATCGACTTTATCTTTTATTGTGTAGAGTGCATATCACTACAAGTGCACGCAAATTTGTACAACGTTAGCTCTTGAAATAGGTTAAGATTTTGTCCATTTACTGCTTACATCAAAATACATGCAGCAAACGTAGAGCCCTACTCTCACCCCCCAGTGCCCACTTCCAGAGAACGAAAAAGGAAAGAACTAATGTTGAATCCAGAAACAATCACTGTATTGAAAAAAACAAAAAAATGCCTTTACCTGGGCTCCTGAGCTTGAAACCTCCTTGGCATACCTCTCCTCATCAAGAAAACGACCGGGAATGTCCTTCTCTGAAATTTGTAGTACACTAAACTTAGTAAAAAGCTCAAAAGTAGTATCCAGTATCAAGATAACCAGGGGCATCACCAACCATGTAGAAATGGTACAGCAACCTCCCCTCCGCCAACTCTCAGAACATTGTCCTTAAGATCAATCATACACTGCAAAAGCTCATTACCATTGGCTGATAAGATGTATTGCAAAGAAAAGAAGGGAAAAGAGAAAGAAGTTACAAGCAGTGTAAGAAAGTAAACCTGGTGCTTGCGAAGCATATCAAGTCCAAAGAGAAATTCCATATTGGGAGAATCCAGCACCACAAAAGAACAAGGGTAAAAATTTGCTCCAATCTGCCATAGTTAAAGAGTAGCAAATTGAAGTGAAACCTGTTATAGGGCATCTCCTTGAACTTATCATTAACTTGAAGGCAGCATATCCACACAGCTTCTCACTAATCTGAAAGATTTCATTTACTAAAACAAATGCCACATCTGACTGGTTATGCATTTTTTCTTCCATCTGCTTAAACTATCGCGAGTAAACATGTTTGAAATATCGGATTTCACTGTGTTACAAGCCAGAAATAATATGAAGAAATGAAAATTACACAATTTTTTTGCATTTTTACATTTTTACAGGGATATACAGACTTAAACAATAGACCTTCTCGGTAAAACAGATCAAACACATTATTATTACAATCATTTGAACTGTTTCAAAGACCCATGCATTTATTTATTTATTTTTACTTCTTTTTTTTTTTTTTTGAGGGGGGAGGGCGCTCTTTCATTAACTGGTTTTGACTATCTTCTGTATCATGTTTGAGTTCTAACATTCTAAGGAATCTGTGTTTTGCTTCAGCACTGCCACTTCCAAAATGCTTCACACAAGAAGTTTGTTTGAACTGTTCACATTCCCCATCTAGAGAGATTATATACATGCTTCACACATACAAGTTTGATTGATCTGTTCACGTTGGCCATCTGGAGAGATTATATATAGTGTGTCGTTAGGGAGGAGAACTCTTGAATAGGAAAGAGGGGGGGAACGGTTGATGAGATCATTAGTAGACCAACGAACATATCTAAATCGAAATCAATAAATAGCTTTGCACAAATATAGAGAGATGTCCCTGACTCGGGGATTAGCCCTTTCTCATCTCTTCCTCACCTTCTTGGGTCAGCAATTGATCATGTTGCCTCAGGCCTTTGTATCCGTGACCCCTACCCTAACAGAACAACCTGACCTTCCATGCGCTAAGCTGGGTAGAGCGCTTTCAGAAAGAGGACTGCACCGGTTAGTATAGAAGGGTCATAGGTAGCTAAGTGTTGTCGTACTTTTATGTGGGAAGGCAGGAGCTAGTCTCCTCTTCACATCTTCTCCTTGTTTATTAGTATTATTTAGTACTCGCATAGTATCTTATTCTTCATTTTTACTACTACATGTTGCTTCGAGTTATTTATCTTGCAATTTGACTGTCGTTATTTTCCTTTCTATCCTAATTTGATTACATTTCTTTTAAGCCAATAGCTTACTGGAAACAACTCTCTACTCCACAAAGGTCTGAGTATATCCCTTTCCAGATCCCACATCTGACAGAAAGTTTCATTGTTCGTGGTGCTGCAATAAATCCATTGGATGATAAAAGAGTACATAGATTTTCTTTCTACTTCATCCTCTATCTAAGTGTCAAGTTTTAGCTCATAGGCTGTTGTTTTTTAAGTGACTTCATCTACTAGGAACTTATCAATAATTTGAAGGAAGCATATCTACACAGCTTCTCATTAATTCAACAGCTTTCATTTACTAAAACAAACGTCATATCTTCCTGGTTGTACAACTAATCCTTAGGTATTATGAGTAGAACAAGTAATTACGACCAACTAATTACTGAACAAGTCATCAGAAAAATTGATTTGAAGCAGATAGCTGATAAGCTAAAACTACTTACAAGTTGCAACTGACAGATTATTAATTATTTGACGACTATGCATAGTTATAAGTTGTGAATAAAGGTCAGTGTGCAGCTTATTTAAGATTGACGCTGCTAACCATAGAAAGGATAGTTAGCACCAGGAGTCCAGATCATAAAATTGAACACTGCTAAGACATACTACAGTGATAGAGAAACCGAAAGAATAGAATATGGAAAGCCTTTGACCGTAGAGAGTTTAATCTCCCAGCAATCTATTTAATTTCCGTTTCGTGCATGAGAAAATAGAAAGGATTCATCAGTAGAAAAGAAGTATCTATTGTATGCTGTCAATGCACTTGAAGTACAGACACAAGATTGAAGTAACCCATAAGCTCCATGGACGCGACAAACCTTGATTGGAGCTACATGAATACGACCTAGTATCTCTGTTTGACCAACTCCACGAGCAATGCCCTTGTAGCGTGTATCTAATAACCTCAACAATCTGCAAGAGAAGGGGTCAGCAGTGATAGTTCAAACCAGTGCTAGCTTATCCCTGGAATTTGGAAAAGAATAAGCAGCAACAAACACTTGTTACATTTATTATTACATTATTCTACGGTAAATAAAACCAAAACCCTGAATGTAAAACTGACAAATGTATTGTCATAAACTTCTACTACTTGATAACCAAGAATTCCCCAAGGGCCAGTGCATATGATTTAAAACTCGGCGGACGATGGGTCTACCATCTACCCTAGACTTTTACTTATTAGTCATTCAGTCAACCCGTCATCAAGCTAATGAATACCTCCTGGCTTATTAAGAAATTTTAAAGATAGTTCTGAAATCTTATAATTTAAAAACAGATAGGGAGAAGTAACAGTATAATATAGATGTATTTCATTACTAGAAGAGAGAAATATGATCTTCAAAACTAAAAAATTCTAGAATAGCCTTGAAGCCCCATAGCATGTTGATGAATAGCATGCAGTCTTAGTGCCAAACATGCTACGGGAGGAGTTAAAGATTTTGCATGCTGTGCTTCTATATTTCACACTGAATTATTAATTTGTCAATGATTATTCTTCCGTCATACTAGAATATGAATGTCTGAACAATAAACCTCAACGAAAAATTTTAATTAAAAAAAAAAAAGAGGAGCTCTTCTTGTCTCCCTGAATTTTTTTGATAACGAAAAAGTTCTCCGACTAAAACTACTCATCAATTTATTTGCTTGCAATTTAATTTCATTTTCTTATAAAGAAAGGTATTATGCTTGCTATGTAATACTCATTTGTTTTTGAGAAATATATAATACTCATTTGTGCTAACTAAATATTACAAGGATCAAAAAGTTACTATTGACAAAATGGGATAGCCTCATAAGTCATACCCACAACGTTCTGCACAGCTTTTAGATATGATTGTTGACTGAGCTCCACTATCCACAAAAGCCTAAACCAAAGAGGAACAAAATATCCCACTGAACCTAATGTAACAAGATGTACCAAGAAGATGGAACACATTCAAATCAAAATAAAAAATCCCTACCTTTAGAGGATGACCATTTACTTCCATGTCCGCATATAACATAACCTGAATAACAAAAAAAGCTAACCCAACTTTATTAAAACCACAAAGAAAATCAATCTTTGAAACCCATAAGGTAGCTTTCCATACCACAGTTCCAAAAGCTTCAGGATTGTATTCCAATGCAGCTGCCCAGTTTTCTTCAATTCCTTTCTGCAAAATAAACAATACATGGAAAGCCTCTAACACAACTAGACCCAACTTCAATTGCATATTGGAAATTTTTGCACTTTTTGTAAGGACATCGCGGGATAAAAGAGAAAACTACTATAAGATAGACGGAAAAATATTGGCAAGACTTTATGATTATGCCATTTAACTGCAATAGGATGTGTAAATAGAGTTAAGGATGATCCAGGACAAGCTACACGACACTGGCAGGTTGCGTACAATAGATTCTTGTGGTCGGGCCCTACCCCGGACCCCGCGCATAGCGGGAGCTTAGTGCACAGGGCAGCCCTTTTTTTTAAATGGATGAGTTTTCTACATATATTAATCAAATCAACGAGAAGTAAAATCAACAAGCCTTAACAACGATTTATAGGTTGGTCGAATGATGATCCAAACAGCATATCAATATTCAACATACTAGAGTTGGAAGACACTCGTAGGAAGAGATAAAATACTTGTTTAACATCATAGTTCATAACTAGAGTGAGTCCGTATAAAAGCTACTTAACATAGTCAAATCAATATTTTGATCAAATAATAAATGTCCCGATGAAGAAGTTGACTGCTTTCAGATATCTGCCATTACATTTATTGATTACAGTGGTAAATCGTGCTCAAATAGGAGCTAATTTGTTTTCCCAGAAAAATACAAGGAAAGAGAAAAAAGCACGGTTGTTTATGGTCCATTCAAGCAGAATTAACCATATTAACATTAAAGAATCTAAACAAAGAAACTAAGGAGCTAATAACTTGAAACAGTGTCAAAAACACTGACAAGTACACTTCGGTTTCAATAACATTGCAACAATAAGGACGACACAGATACATGTGCCAACTGACCTGGCGAATTGCCTCTTCAATTTTCTTTTGTGCCTCAACATCAAATGGATCAGCATACAGCAGTGCCTGTGGTTCAACATAATGTATGTTAATCAATGAATATCAATTAATCAACTATGCCTTGTTCCCCAATTAGTTGGGTCGGCTATATGAAAACTTCTTTGCCTAGTGCATTTAATGTGTACCTATGTGGGCATAACCCACAGAAGGAAACAATTTTTTTACATCAAATACCGATAGAAGTTAAATTCAGAATAACTTAAATCAAAAGGTTGAGAAATATTGAGCAATCCTACCTATTTCATATATTCTGGGGCCAAAGCATCAGATGGCAAAAACATCGTGTAAAAGCTTACATACCTTATAGCTTTGATAACACCTTCAAAGCCTCTGGGAATCCCTAATGCCACATTCTTACTAGATATTGCATGATAACCATGAACAAAATAAATGCTTACAAATTGCAGCACAAGGGAATTTCAAAATGCAACTCTTCTTTACAATTAATCACATGCATTTAGTTCCTAGGCCTCTTTTAGCTAGAAGTTATAAAGCAATCAATAATGGGACTTTCAAAATTGTGCATGACAAGTACACTAAAGTGTACAGAAGAAAGATGGCAAATTAGCAATAGAAGCTCCTGACCATCTCCTCTTCTTGACGACGACGTAGCTCTGATTTATGCTGATGACGCAAACGTAGAAGTTCTTGCAGCTTATTTAGGTCATTCCCAAGGACAGCTTGTGCTAACTCAGGATCGTTCTGCAAGTTCAAATCAGTGTTAGGAAAAGAAAAAAAAAAAAAAAAAAAAAAAAAACAGCTCCAAGGTCTGTTGGGGCTTAAAGTGCAAGGCGCATATAAAAGTTTGGGCTTCAATGAAAAAAGATGCAAAAGGAGTATAAATACAAATATTTATATTTAGTCCAATACAAATAGTTATAAAAATGAATAACAAATATATGAACCAAGAAATTGAAAAACAATTTCGATAAAGTGAAATATCAATTATTTAGTGTCGCCTCTTCAGAAGAAACTCATTGACAACGGAAAAGTATGCCTTAGAAACTTGACGACAGTGAAACATAGCGAGACAAAGCGCTCAACCCGTTTTGAGACTCGCTTTAGGGCTTAAGCATGTCTTTGATAACACTGGTTCAAACATCATATACAAGCTCATGGACATGAATTGATCGCAAACCAATCACAAGGTGGAGCGGAGGAGAACAAAATTGATAGCAATCATGTTCCCACCAGATTGATCCAGAAAAGTAACACGGTATAAGAATAATCCATCAGTAAGCATATGAAACTTGCTCTCAGAATGTAACTAATCCTTCACTGCGATCACGATGAAGTCATAATTAGCAATCATTTTTTTTCGACAAGGTAAAATAAATAATTAGCAATCATTTTAAAATCAAGACTGATCCCACAAATTACAAAGTATGATAGAAATCCACCAAATAAGTATGAAACTTCCTTTCAAATTATAACTAATCCTTCATTTGTACCTATAAGAACAGGATAAAGTCATATGTAAGGGTAGTTTTTCTTTTATAATGCACCAGATCGGATATGTATGGATCTGAACTAGTTCAAAACCTCTGGGCAGGTACATGTGTTGATAATTGCAATCTTGCACAAATACTACATGCTTTTGGAACTTCATTTCTTTCTTAAATTGTTTTAGACGTTTAGCAGGTGCACTAAAGCTCCCACTATGCGCAAACTCCGGGGAAGGGACGACCACAATGGTCTATTGTATGCAACCTTAAATTGCATTTTGGCCAGAGGTTGTTTCCACAGCTTGAATGCATGACCTCAAAAGCAAAAAAAAAAAAAAAAGGAAATGGCTAACATGCTCCACCTGAAAAAGTTGGGCCATCAAATTTGAATCATTTCGCAACTGTTGTTGGAAAGCTGAAGGATTTACTGCAGATCCATCTTGTTTGAAGCTCAAATCATTTGCCGGTGCACTGAAATGCATTTATTTAATTGTTAGCACTTAGCAGATGATCAAGGACAAGATGTATTTGCAGGATGTGGCAGAGCAAAGGGGGAAAGGGTAACAAAACAACATGGGAGAATAAACAGCTAATAGAATAATGAAATATAACTTAAAGTGACATGAGCAAAAAAAAACACCTAGACAATGATGCTGCACTAGACACCATCATCACCAAATCTCCATCACCAACGCCTAGCGCACTCAGTTTGTCAGAGTTCCTCATTTCCCGCCCATTGTACAGAAGTTGTTGTTGCTGTAGAGGCACTTGTGTCTGCTCGTCCAGCACATAAACACAAACACATCGTAAAAGTAAGTGCTTACTGTTTCTCCATCACAATCTATATCACAATTGAAACTTCATATATTCAAAGCGGAGCCTTGGCGAAAATCTAAAGGTTGTCGACCGTGTCACCAAGATAACGGTCTCAGGCGGTGAAACAACCTCATGCAAAAATGCAAGATAAGGCCGCATACATAAGACCCAATTTGGTCCGGGCCTTCTCTGGACCTGGCACATAGCAAGCTCTTAGTGCACAGAGCTGTCCTTTTCTAGGTTTATATATTCCAATTCATTTGACACCATTCCACTAACAATATTATTTATAAGTTTCCCAGGCTTGGAAGAATCCAACTTCATTTACTGCTGCTATTTTCGTTTAAGAAGTATCTGGAATGAACGAAATAGGAGATGCTTTGATGGAATATCAACTACCAACCTATTTCTAAAAGCTAGTTGTCTTATGCTGTTGTATAGTTGGGTTTATATGTCCCCATTAGATTCCCCTGATACCTTCTTGAATTTTATCAGCTCACTAGCTCTCAACTATATGTGTGCAGTTGATAAGTTCTTTTTGCTACTCTGTTTTTGTAATATTATGCATCAACGTGGTGCCAGCAATGAAATTATTTACTTCATCAAAAAAAAAAAAAAAATCATTTACGACTCGAACTTTGAGACTTTCAACTGTTTGCTTGAGATTCTTCTATTATCACCAATATAATACAGCCATAATCACCTTGTTATATATTCCCTCCCAACTTATATGGCACAATTGAAATTTCGAGATTCCAAATTCTAAACTAAGTAAAAAGTACTATAAATCACGACTATTAACTAACTTCAAATATTAAAAAGAACATATAAATAAATTCTGGTAAAAAAAACTTTGTTGACTCTCGAAATTCCAATTGTATCACATAAATGGAGACGGAGGGAGCAGTGAAGAAATCCAACTAACCTCAACTTCCAGTAAAGCTTTCAGGTTCTCTACCTGTCACAAACATATCAAATAGGACTAAATTTACGATCCAAAAAAACAAATAATTAAAACAAAAAAAAGGAAGATAACGAGTTAATTACAGATTCGTCACGATCCACATCGAGAGTGACGATTTGTTCATCAGTCGTCATTACAGTAATCTTCATCTTCCCCAATTTAAGTTAAAAAAATGATTCGTTACTTGCACGGAATTCGATGTGAATTTCTCCCGCGAATTCTACTGCCGGAGAAATTGCGGATTCCTCTGTAGTCACCGGGCGGCTTTGATTTACCGACGGCGACGGCAAGTGTTTGAATTTGGATGGTGAAATTAGCAGCTAGCTATTGGACTTCTTCACCAAGACAAGTACTGATGAGCTAAATCTGAGCTTATAGGCTGTATGTTATGTGTTACTAATTTGATGCTACTAAACAAATAATTACACAATTTGCTTTACAATGTTTAAGCATGTGAAATTTTGAATAAATTGTGTAACATGCATTATTATAAAAGTTAATTATATTTTATATTATTAATTTTTTATATATATTTTTTTATCATAATATATTGTAAATGAAACGGTGATATATTGTAATAGTCGTAATACATTATATCAAGTACATAATTAGACATGTGATATATTGCATAGTTGTATGAATATATATAGATATGTGTTAGTCTAGATTATGATTAAGATATTTGAACACATGGTTCAGCCTCGGATACATTACATATATCATAATATATTGTAAATGAAATGGTGATATATTGTAGATATACGATATATTATAATAGTCGTGGTATATTATATCACGTATATGGTTAGACATGTGATATATTGCATAATAATGACATATTGTAAACAAGTAATTCTCTGAATATATATAGATACGTGTTAGTCTAGATTATGATTAAGATATTTGAACATCATGGTTCAGCCTCGGATACATTACACGATTATAATATATATCACGTATTTGAATTTAACATGTATCGCGTTTATGAAAATAACATGTTTCGCGAAACTATTGATATATTATGTAATTGATTCAAAATATTGCGATGATAAGAATATTTGAGAATTTATCCTTAATTTATATATTGTTTTACAAAATTAGTAAACATAAAATTTAATAAAATAGGTTTT
>JBDJHY010000002.1:948722-959365 GCA_039654485.1 Withania somnifera
GTATATTCTATATTAAATACATATATTTAGGGTATGACACATTTTTTAGAAAAACATTTAAGGATAAAATTAAAAAGATTACTATTTACTATTACATTTTTAATTATTTACAGGGATTTAAGCACTTCGTTAAGAAAAAAATCTGAGAAAAAAAGTCTAAGTAATCCTCTTGAACTTTAGAAATTTTCTAAAAAAATATTTTTTAAAAAAATTACTTATTTAAAAATATTCTAAAAAAATTACTTATTTAAAAATATTCTAAAAATTCACTTAATATGAATTAAAAGAGTAGTATTTGGCCCTTGTTGACCCAAAGTATTCTCTTAAAAAGAATTAATTATAAATATATTTTGCTAATAAAGTGTATATATAGAATGCACTTTACTCCTGGTGTTTCATAACACTTTTTTTTAGATGTTTCATACTCCGTTATTTCATATTAACTATATTATTGGGTATGTTATTCCATTTTAGATAAATATTTAATAATAAAATTAAGGATAAATTACATGATTTTTTTAAATATCATCATCATATTTATTTTTTTTATTATTATTTAAATAATTATATAATATACTATTAGTTTTATGATACACGTTATAATCATGCGATGCATTTGAAACTGAATTATATATCTAGAAACTTTAATCATGTATCTGGATTGTTTGACGTGTATATGTATAAATATATCTTGAAGGATTAATTATATATGATGTATCACGATTACATAATGTATCACTTATCTAATCAGATATTTCTCTAAACTTTCAGCATATTGTTATTCTACCACACATCTAATCAATTAATACAATGTTTGTAAAGCAATTTATAAATCATATTGTCAAATACAACAATAACATACAATATAATCTTAAATTGAGGTCTGAAAAAATAAAGTACTCATAAATTTTTATTTATACATTAAATAAAGAGGCTGCTTTTGATAGACTCGTAGCTAAAAAAAATTAATAGAAATGACATAAAACAACATATTACTACCTACTAACCCTTAAAACCCTCATTCGTGTCCTCGACAACCTCTTATCTAAGGTCACATTTTTACTAAATTAAAACTACACATGTCTCGTCTAATCACTTCTTCAATTTACTTCTAGTTATGCTTCTCAAAAAATCATTGATACTCTAATCTCTCATTTCCATCCGTATAAAAACATCCATATACCCTATTTTCATATATTCGAACTATCTTCATCTCGCTCCCCGTATTTTATTTTTCATTAAAACCATTCCCAAGTTGATTCTAATCCGTATCTCTCACATTATATCCATATATTGATAACAACATCCTTATTTTTACAACTTTCATCAATAAACTTGAAATAACACTTACAAATTTAATTTCTGATCTTTTTATTTCATCTTTATTTATTATTTAAAAGTCTTATTTATTCTATAAATAAATTTTGAGCAATCTTATCGAGGAATCATCCACCGACCACCGCCCCCCTCCTCAGCCCTTGTCTAGATATATATAAAAAGCACAGTGCATACAGCATACGTAGAGATGCTAATTGATCTCTACAGTTGGCGCCCTCTCTTCTAAACACCATTCATCGGAACCCTAGATCTTTCCCGTCCATAAATCACTGTATCTCAATTCCATTCTCCGACTTTGTATTTGCCCTACCTTTATAGAAATAGAAAATTCGCAATACCCAAATTTTGTATTTTTTTTTTTTTGAATTTTTTGATGTAGTAGTGAAAAATAGTTTGATTTTTTTGAACCCTGATTATGGCTGATGGCAAGGTGGTTAAGCGTGCTAAGTACAAATCTTCAGTCAAGGTCCCTGGCGTTCCTGGCGTTTTGAAATTGGTATTTTTCATTTCCTAAAACTCCCTTTGATTGTTTGCGTTATCTTACGTTATGATTGAGATGTATGATTGTTTCCCTATGCCCAAATTTGAAAAGAAAAAAGTAATAATTATAACAAACCCAATGCAGTGTTATAAGTTGGGTTTGAGGAGGGTAGAGTGTATGCGGACTTTGTTGCTGTCTCGTAGTGAGGCTGTTTGAAGAAAAACAACAATAAACCCAATGTAGTACCATAAGTGGGGTTTGAGGAGTTTAGAGTGTAAGCCGACCTTAATCCTATCTCCCGGAGGTAGCGAGGCTATTTGAAAGAAGAAATAGCAATAACAATAACAAACCCAATGTAGTGCTCTTGGAGAATTCGATGCGGTATAACATCAAAAGTGAAGAGTCCATGCAACTGAACCTGCTAAATACATGTAATCTCTTAAGCAGTGTCTTGGGGAGTATAGAGTGTATGTAGACCTTACTCCTATGTAGTGAGTCAGTATGAAAAAATAAGCAATAACAACAACCTTACTCCTATCTCGAGGAGTTAGTGAGGATTCTTTACTTTTGTTAATGCACCTGTGTCTAACTCTTTGAAGGATAAACTACTTTTGGAGAATCTGAGATGCAACCGTTGATATTTTTGAAGGGTTGGACTAGTTAGTCGAGACGAGCCTGACCCAAACATCATGTTTATAAAAAAGTAAGAGCTGAATTAGCACTCAAGGTTGTGAGAGCATCATGAAGTCTCAGGTTCAAATCACAACAAAAACAAAATAGTAGGTGATTTCTTCTCACAACCTTTGTGGACAAGTACCTGTTGTTGGTTGGAAGTGACAAGTATTTCGTGGGATTAGTCGAGTTGAGTGCAAGCCTGACCAGGATACCGTGATTATAAAAGAAGATAGAGTCAAATTGATATAGAGGATTCGTATGACTAACATCAATTGTTTTGGGATTAAGAAATAGTTGATTGATTGAACAACTAACAATAATAGTAGTGCAACTGATATGCCCAAAGTGGAGAAAAAAACAGCAGTAACAATAACACTAATCCCAAATAGATCTGATAGATGCCAAGGCTTCCTATCCGTCTAAGCTTTGGTGAGAAGAGTTACTTGTGCTGGTGGGAGGTAGCAGCTACCAATTTACCCCATATAACGGTTATAAAAGAAAATAGATCCGGACTGGTATAGAGGATTTATATGACTGTCATCAATTGCTTTGGGATTGACATAGTTGATTGATTGAACAAATAACAATAACAGTAATGCAACTGATATGCTGATCTGGTAGGAAGAGGTGGAAAAAGAGAGAACATCAAATGGTTTGTTAATTGACTGGTAAATAAGTTTATAGCAATATCTTAGATAAGTGATTTTTTTATGTTTGCTAAAGAGTATCTATTTATTCTACTAAGCAGTAGACCACTGCTTAAAACAGATGGTGTATCTCATTCTATGTATTAACATAATCTCCTTTACTGGTTCACAACTGGAGCAGAATGGATATTAAACATTCATATAATCGACCCCGACTAGTGTGCGCTGATGCATTATTATTAGTTGTGTTTGCATTAACGAAATGCAATTTTGACAATAATGACACTCCACATTCAATTTTAAGGATGGGGATATGAGTCACGAATGGATCAAAAGTGGAAAAGGGAACTGTTGGGATTTTTTCCGGTGAGGAGGTTTTAATCTGAAAAAAGAAACAAAACACAATTTCTTAAAGTTAAAAAAAAAGCACAATTTCTGATGGGGTTACGGATTCAACAATAAAGGTTCCTCTTTAAGATGGTATGAACTATGAATTTCACATTCTATACTATCTGTATGGTAGATTCTACTACAGTTGTTATGCAACCAACTGTTGACTTTCGAGTTTGTCTTTTTTATTGTCTATAGACGAAGGAACGACTTCTTTTTATGCCGAATGACCCAACATTAACGACAAAGCTTAATGTGGAGTTCAAGTTGATTAAAGGTTCTTTTGTCCATCCTTTTCCCTTCACGACACTTGACTTCTCTCCTCCGTCTCTCTCTTTCTGACTCTCCTCTCTTTCTTCAGGCCACAAGTTTTCCAAGGAGGGTTCAAGTAAGCAGGCTCTACTTAATCTTACACAAGCTCAGGTTCGGTTTTATGATTGCCAAAGCATTCTACTTGTGAGCCCTTTGTTATGAGAGTATGACTGTTCTCTTCAGTGTCTGGTCAAGAAACAGTAGACTGATCCCCTGGTGAAGTCTACAAACTGCTAACTTATCTGAGTGTTGCTACTAAATGTGTTCCATTTTCTACCATTTTCAGGGTGGAAATTATCTTTTTGAGTTTGATAGCTTCCCTGACCGTGACCTGTGTCGAGACTTTGTTGGTTAGTCTTTGTGACATTCATCAGTTTCATCACCCAGCTACAAGTGGACCATTCTGCCTCAAATATGTGAAAACTTGAAATATACTGGATTTCATTACATTTACATGTCTCGTTGTTGATTCCTTCTTGTGGTGTGTGATCAAATCCGTTTGTTCTTTTTAGATACTAGCAGTATGGGCTGTACTTGAATATTCTGAATAGTTAGTAATAACAGACAATCAAACATGTTGACATTGGTGTTGTAACATTTTGAGTTTGTTGGTTTACCTATTTTTACCGATGGCTTTTCAAGGCTGAAAGATTTTGAGTTTGTATTTTTGGTCCTAGAAATATTGAATTGGAACTCAATGAGGTCATTGTTGTTTAGTACATTTTGGTTTTTAAGGAGGAGGCAGGACAATTATAAAATGGCAGGGAAGGGCTGAGACTAGCCTTCCCGTGGTATTGAGCGACACTTCCCTCCGTGCTTGCCTTGCTCCTGCGTGCAAATGCGGAATTGGCTTGGTGCTGAATGTGAGACTTTCGAGCGGGGAAGAACACAAGAAATTGCTGCCTAAGTGCTCCAATCAACGTGTATATAATTGAAATCAATTATTTCAAATCCAGTTGTTCTTTTGGAAATTTTATGAGTCAAGCCTTGGTTTTCTGTCTAGTGAATTTTTGTTCCCAACTTGCATTGCTGTCTATATAGGTTAAGATACCATTCTCAAAAGTAGCCTCTCAAAAGGCTTGAAGATTTATTTCACTATTTTATTTAATAGTTCAACACCAACTAGCTTGTTCAAGTGTATGCAGTTACTATGTGATACTCTGCGCTAGACATTCCAAGTTGATATTTTAACATTTTGGGTTTTGTACTCACAAATCTGGTATGCCCTCGAACAGCCTCAGCAATTGCGGCTTGTGAGGAAACAGGGAAATTTACTTCCGAAAAACCTGCTGTTCCGCTTGATGAGCAACTCAGTGCAACAGAAATGGGGCGTCGGATTAAGTTACTGCAGGAGAACAGGTGAATGGAATTTTTTTTCTGGTTCAATTTTGCAGAAGGCCGGGGCCTTTTCTAAACCTCTTTTCGTTACGCTAGCTAATCTTGTAAATGTGTCTTGTAACTGTTATGATTTTACTTGAGATCTGCACTTATTATTGCTAATTTTCCTTCCAAAATTGGCATTTCATCTTCTCCTTTTTATTTCTCATCTAGTTGATATCACTAAAAAGTGTAAGTGGTGGCAGTGAGTTGCAGAAGCTCCACAGGCAATTGGTCATTGGAGGTATTCTATCAGAGGCTGAATTTTGGGCCGCTAGGAAGGTTAGTATGTAGAAAAACCTTGTTTAATAGATTATTTTTCAACATAGTAAAACACTGTGTTTGTGAAAAGTCTATACCTCGTTTCCATAGACATAACAGTGTTTGACCTTGCCAATGGATTACAGAAGCTGTTGGAACAGAGTGAAAATAAGAAGCCAAAACAGCGGGTAGCTTTAAAAAATGACATGTGGAGTGTAAAACCATTATCTGATGGCCAGGTAAGAGGGAAATTTTCTTTTCGTGGTCTGTTTGTTACCATTTTTGTGTGTATACATGGCTTACATTTTTTCTGAGAGGGTGCTGTTTACTTTTCCAAGATATATCTAAGCAATAGTGATTTTCTTGAATTCTAATCAAGTCTTATTTATCTTAGTTCTGAAGGTTCTTAGTAATGTGATAAACTTCTGTCTCCTTTGTGGATTGAGTAATGGAATTACCTCTTTAGATGCACAGATAAACTTGTGGCTCCTTTTACAAAATAAATTACTAGAAGCAGATGAACACACAAATATTTTTGGCATTAGACCTTGTGTTGGCAAAAATGTGGTCTGCAGTCTTGTCTCTTCCTCTCCCCTTCCAATTGGTGTCCGCTCTTGACAATCTGTTGTTTCCATGTTGTTTCAGACGAACAGAGTTACATTTAACTTGACTCCAGAGGTTATTCATCAGGTAACATTTTTTGTTTTATGAAATGGTTAAATTGAATCTTTTGAATCAGTATGAAGCATAAGTTTACCTCAAACAAGTGAAAAATGGCTACCAGGTCTGATTAGTAGGAGGAGATGTAATAGTGCAATATAAGAGAACTATCAAGCAATAAGCTGCAGACACAAGCATCAATATAGCAGAAAAAAATTGTAGTATACTAAGCTAGGTGCTGCAAACTATACGTGACTACTGAGAGTAGAGGTAGGATTGGGATTATTGAAAGTGGGATTTGGTTTGGTTTGGTTTAATTTTTGAAGAAATGATTCTAGGAATGTCTTTGGGCAATGCAGGGAACAATTGTGGTAGGATTTGTTTGGATTATGTCATCGTGAAACACATGGTTAGATTGCTTTTTAGAAATGAAATTAGACCATCCCATTCTTTCTCGAAACAAAGATAATTTAGCTTAAAAAATAATCAAGAGATTTTTCCAAGCTCACTTCCGAAACCAATCCTTCAAAAACTAAACCAAAGCCAAAGCAATGTCACTGAACCAAAGCCAAAGGCAAAGCCAAATGTCACTGATGTTGAGTTGCTTTTCTGTTATTGAGCAAAATAAATGTTTCACAAAAAACTGGTATAGTTTTAAATCAATTAAGTTTGGTTTCTACATTTGGAAATGTTCTCCAAAAACTTTTTGGAACCAAGTACCATATCAGATGCAGTTGAATTGTATTTTTAAGAGGAGTTGCATAGAATAAAAAGGAAGAGGTAAAAAAGTGAACTTCCGGGCATCGCCTGTAGGGGTTAGAATTGCATTGGACGATTCTGGCGTAGTTACATTTACCAAAAATGGTCTACTGATGGGATTTTCAAAACATCACTGTAGTTAAGAGTTTCTCCAACTTGTTTTGCAATCCGAACAGGATTGCAAAACCAGGGAGGAGCTAGCTGTCTAGGTTGTTCTTTGACAGTAATTATTGAAAGCCATAACTTGACCACAAGAAGGGAAAGAATCTGAGGTTCCAAAATTTAATGTAAAACACAGAAACTCTTGAGTACATGCTTTGACCCAGAAAATTATAGGAAGAAAAATAACACACTAAGACAAGTTTCGGGGCTTGCATGTTGAAGTTGAACAAGCTCCAAGAATTTGATCTGTCTTAGAAGGTTTATCTTTTGAAATTTGGCGTTTGGTCTAGTGGTAAGATCAGACATATGATGTGTTTATCGTGAAGTACATGTCATGAGTTTGAACAGTGGTATTTAAGTGAAGGTAGAGGATCAGACCCATTACACGCTGAGTTTTGAACCGTGCTGCTGGTCCTTGCAGATTTCTCAGTTACCGAAACAGATATTTTCTGAAATTTACATCAGAAATGTTCTATACTTTTACCTGGTTACCGAATATTCTGTACTTATACCTGCAAAACTTAATTGATAATCTTCTTTCTTTAGCGCTAAAATTATTTTAATTTTTTAGCACCTAGTACTTTTGCAGCAGCTCTTTCTGCTCTACAGAACCCACCACCCCCAAAGCTTATTGGCTCTAGGATGCAGGTGGATTCCTTTTTTTTTTTAATAGTTGGACTTTTTGTTCAGTAATCAAAATTTAACACGCAATAAAGTTGGATGGGAAAAAAACTATTCATATTTGGGTCAATTTATGCCTCATTCTCGTCTGTAAGAAGTTTGATTTTGTAATTTTTCTAGTTCTGATGTTCTTCCCTCGGTTCTTTAAAGTGTAACTCTAGGAAAGTGTAAATGACAAAAGCTGACAACTGAGCATTTTCAAAGTTCTGTATATTATAATGAAGAAGTATTGGTAGCTTTTATATTTGAAATTGCTTTATTTGTAAATCTTATCTAATATGGAAAGTTCTGGTTCAGATTTTTGCGGAGAAACCAGCTGTCCGTCAAGCATATCTAAACTTTGTTCCTGGCAAGGTAAAATTATAGTCAGCAAGCAGTATGGACAATTCTTTGGATTTCAATCCATTTATCTTGTGAGCTTTTCATGCTAAAAAAAATGGGACTATTTTAAGATAATTGAAACATCTTTCACAGGCCTTTTGCTTCCTTAGTGTAATTCATCTTCGGGTTTCCATCATAACTGCTTTACTAAGTGGTAACAAACTCCCGAAAGCACCTGTAGCAATGATGTTATATGAGAATTAATCACGCTGCAGTTCTATCTTCAATCAAACTTCTGAATTCTGAATCTTATTAGTTGCATGTTGTTTCTCTTGCTTCTGCTCTCTATCTCAGATGTCAGAAGAAGAATTCTGGACTAAATATTCCAGAGCTGAATATCTCCACAGTACAAAAAACATTGTTGCAGCTGCTGCCGAGGCTGCTGAAGATGAGGAGCTTGCAGTTTTCTTGAAGCAAGACGATATGCTAGCATCTGAAGCTCGGAAGAAGGTGTTCACCAGATAATTACTGTTTTCATTATTTTCTAACAACATCAACTTCCACTGAGTGTTCTTGTTTCCCTCCTCCTCCTCTCTCTCTTTCTCTCTCTTCCTTGAGAGTGGATGGAAACAGAAGAACTTCCAGAAGTCTTTACATTTTATATTCTTTTCAGATTAGACGAGTGGATCCAACTCTGGACATGGAAGCAGATGAAGGTGATGATTATATGCATCTCCCGGTACATCAACGGAACTTTATTCTGCAATGCAATTTAATCATCTATCTTTAATAGTACCTGCTGTGTCTGTTCTTGCTTTGATCTAACCCCTTAAAAGAGAATTGGAGCTAACCTTTTTTTCATATGTCATGGTAAAAATAGGATCATGGGCTACCTCAGGGTGAAATTAAGGAGATTCTAGAACCACAGTATCAACCATTCAAAAGGTCTTTCTCGCAATACCTCAATCAGCACGCGGCAGTGGTTCTTCGAGGAAGAGTTATAGGTAAGCTTCTTTTAACAAGCTCTATCAATAACACTATTCCACTGCAACACGTAAGTTCCTTTAAACTTCTTTCTCATCTTAGACAAATGATATGTACACTACTTTTGTTATGCACCATTGATGTGTCTTCCATGTGGATGTCCTTGATATCTGCTGCTTAGTGTTGGGAGAGGGGGACGGGTTAGGAGAATCTTACATAATGTATTAGTGATTCTGGCTGCCTTTGTTTAAATTTATATTAGTTCATATTTGACCTGATATTTTTCCTTCTTATTCTCTCATCAATCTGGGAAGATGTTGAGCTGGGTGATACAAGATCTGTTGCTGAAGCATTCACTAGGACAAGTCAGGGTAAAATACATTTACTACTCATACAATTGTTTATTCATCTCATTCTAGTTCCGAACCCAAAAATGGCTTATACAAGTCATTTCATTTTTGTGGAACAGCTGAACTAGCTACTGAAGTGTCTGATGAGAATGCATATAAAGAACGCATAAACAAAGTCTCTCGAGTAGCTGAAATGGAGGATCTTCAAGGACCTCGTGATCCACCAGTTGCATTGCTAAGTATCAAGGTCTGGCATCCATTAGTTCTGTTTTTGTTCTGCTCACATCGACCGTGATTTCATTAGATTATCTAACGTATGATGTTTTCTTAATCAGGATCCTCGAGACTACTTTGATTCTCAGCAAGCAAATGCAATAAAGGGTTTGGGAGATGCTGAAACAGGTATAGGACAGCTGAAGTTTAGTGTGAGCAAAGAAGCCGCCTTTTCCTCCTTGAATGACTCCATCTCTGAGATAAATTCTCAAGGATTGATCAAACCAATAATTAGTCCAGAAGTAGCTCTCAAGGTATTTTTTACATTTTTTGAAGTTAGGAAATGCCGTCTGATGATATCATATTGTATGGAGAAGTTGAACAGTAGATCACTGTTTACAGGTTCTCAACGGGCTTAATCAAAATATCTCAAGTACAAAGTATCATCTGGGAAAGAATCCCCATGAGGGTGTTTTGGATCAGCTGCCTAGTGCAACTAAAAATGAACTATTACTTGTAAGCTATGTTTTACAGGGTGATATATTCTGAATCTAAAATCTTTGTTCAGACGTTATTACAGCTTTTATATTCTGTTAACCATGTCAAATGATAATTTTCATTTTACTTCTAGCATTGGACGTCAATTCAGGAATTGTTGAAGCACTTCTGGTCATCTTATCCAATAACGACAAAATATTTCTACACCAAGGTAATATTTTGAATATCAATACTGTATTAGCCCTTGTAAAAAAGGTAAAAGGTGTATTAGGTTACCTCTTTTATTACTGGCAAAATTATGTTGTTATGGTCCTAAGTAATGATTTGGTGTTAGGCAGTTTTTCTTATTTTAATTGGCTGATATATCCAAAATTTGGATGTATCTTATGTATCAATTATATTATGTAGTGGTCATGCAATGATGCATACTATCTGAATTTAATTTGATCTTGTGATAATGTTACATTTTGTAACTTTTTCCATTGTCTTTTCCTTCTTATATTGAATCAATTTCAGCAATGAGTTTAATCCTCT
>JBDJHY010000002.1:1005007-1019847 GCA_039654485.1 Withania somnifera
CATCTTCTCTGCACCAGCACCATTTTCACTTGCAGAGTTTTCCCTCTCAGCTGAAAGCGCCATTTTTAAGGAAAATTTGAGCTTCTTCAACTCCATTTATCAGTGAGTACAATCATCATTGCACTGAATTTATAAAAAATCTCCGAGTTTCTTAAGTATTAATTATTCTGTGTTCATTATGAAACTGTGTTTCTATGATTATATTTTTTGTTGTTCGTGGTTTTACCTTAGAAAACTAGTTTAGTTTGTTGAGAACCTGTGTTTCTGTGATTTAGAATAAATTTTTATCGAACAGTTTTTGTCCTTCGCGTGAAATTCAGGTTTGAGAATTATCTCAATTCGTAATCCTATGAATTATAGGGTATCTTTATTCTGTTCATTATGATTCGTTTTAAAAAAAAATTCTCTCATCTCACTTGTATGAATCATATATGTATCCTTTTTACTCTGTATACTATAACTTGTTTCTATATTTTTCGTTCTTCTAGATTTTACCTAAGAAAACTAGCTTAGTTTCTTAAGAAAATGTATTTATCTGTGATATGGAGCAGCGATTTCAGTTGTAGAGTTTTCGTTCTCAGCTGAAAACTTCATTTACAAGGAAATTTGAGCTTCTTCAACTTTATTTATCAGTAAGTACAAACATTAATGTACAGTATTTACAAATCTCGAGTTGCTTGTGTACTATCAATTTTACTCTGTTTATTATAATTTGTTTTTGCATTTTTAGTTCTTCGAGCTTTTTGCGTAAGAAAACTAGTTTAGTTTGTTCTGAGACCAATTTTTTGTCGAACAGTTTGGATCCTTGGCGAGAAATTCTGCTTTGAGAATTATCACAATCCGCACGTATTTGTATGAATTATATGTTGTTGTTTTGTTGCATTTTACTCTGTTCATTATAATTTGTTTGTACGTATTTCGATCGTCTAGATTTTAGCTCAGTAAACTAGTTCAGTTTTTGTGCATTAGTGATCTGGAGTAATTTTTATCAAACGGCTAGGGTCCTTCAAGTGAAATTCTGACTGTGAAAATGCTTTTCGTATAAGAGGAATTCGCCTTCCTCGCCTTTAACTCTGAAAACTAGTTTAGGTTGTTATGTAGATGTATTTATCTGATGGATGAAGTCATTTTCCTGCATAAGTGATTATTGTACTGAATTTACAAATCTCACGGTTTTTTCTCTCCCATCACAATTGTATCAATCATAAGTATTAATTTTCCTGTGTTTACTATGATTTGTTTTTACATTCTTCATTCTGCTAGATTTTACCTCAGACAACTAGTTCAGTTTGTCTGTGTAAGTGATTTGGAGCATTTTTTATCAGACAGTTTGGGAACCCTCGCATGAAATTCTGACTGTGAAAATGCTTTTCATATAAGTGGAAATCAGATTTTCTCGCTTTTAACTCAGACAGTTTAGTTTTGTTATGTAGATGTATTTCTGTGATGGATGAAGTCATTTTCCTGCATAAGTGATTTGGCGAATAGTTTTACCAAAGAAGTAGGTCCTTCTCATGAGATTCTGCTTTCTGAATTTCTTATTCTTCTTTGAGAATTATTAAACCCGAAACTTTTTTTGCATGTATAGTCATAAGTTTAGCCAATCCCGACTAATTTGGAGAGTCAACATAGTTGATGGTATGATTTCCATTTTTGTTGGATTTGAGGTGTATGTGTGGTTAGTACACATTAAGAAATATGGTATTTTATGTAGGAGTAAATGAACTATGGATTCGTTGGCAAGTTCAGAACCTATAAACCATAAATCCTGGCTCTGCCTGTGCTCTATATTACTCTAGCAATTGTGTTTTACAGGCGTGCAAGTAAAAAATCTGCTGCACAAATTTTGGGCAAGTTGAGATCCTATATATGGAGAAACTCGTGTTTCAAAATGGTGTCAAGAAGGACCAGTTGCTTTCTTCAGTAAATGATTATCATGGTGGAGTTATAGTGGTATTGCAGGACCCCATGGACCCCAATGTCTTTCAAAGCATGCTTAAAGCTTCATTATCCAAGTGGAGGTTGCAGGTATGCTGTCTATTTCTTAAATTTGAGTAAATATGAGCATTATCTTGATGATGTTGATTGTCCACCTGATTGTAGCTTCCCACTGAATTATGGTTGAAAAGTAGAACCACCGACACCACAATTGACAAAAGTTTGGTTATTTTCTTCTTTATTTGTTATTGATGTTATTGTATGACGATGATGACGGGAGTTGAGCTTAAGTGATGATGTGAGTTGAGCTTAAATGAAGCAATGAAGATTCATATAGCCTATACCAACTTGTTTGGAACTAAAGCTATTGTATTTATCCAATATTTATTGGTGTACGTGTCATGCCACATGTTTCCTCTTCTTACTGGCATTTTGTATTGTTCTAATGAAAAGCATCGTATGAAGAATTGAGTGAATTTTCGTCTAAACCAGGAAGTTCTGACACCGTTTTTTTTGTGGTTCGTGTTGTATATAATGAGAAGCTTCTGTTGGCAGCAATTTGACTCAGCAGTTTTCCTTTTCACTGACAAGAAGACTCTTGCAGTTTTCATAAGAACTAGGTTCCTGGCTTCTTTTATGGCTGTTTCGCGGTCTTCAACTTGCATGATGTTGTGACCTCTTACAGTGTCACACGATGATACTACTGTCAAAATGAGCCGCATGGCCAGAATAACCGTCTAGTACAGTGTTTATAGTATTATACATTTTGCAGGGGAAGAAGGGCGTCTGGATTAAACTGCCAATTGAACTCGTAAATTTGGTTGAAACTGCAGTTAAGGTAATTTCACTACACTTTTTTCGAACTTGAATATGATTGTGTTCCTGTTGACATAAGGAGGCTTATGGGATTTTATTTGTACACTTAAATGTGTCCTAGACATGCTATTCTTACTAGATGCTTAAAATGTGTACCATACGCAACATTTGTGTCAGACATAAACACTTACCAATAGACATTGAATGATGGCATTACGATATATCATGTTGTTGTTTAAGATGCTTTAAGTTGAAATTAGATATCACCCTTGAATCTGAATGTTAGTCATTGAAATCTACTTTAAGAAACTACATATCATCATGGCTTCACGAACTCAAGTTCTTAATTGCCTCATGTTATACTTTAGGTTGAAGGAAATATATCACTAACTTTGCTATGAAGTTGACCCAAATGTGTGACATTGACTACAGGAAGGGTTTTGGTACCACCATGCGGAACCTCATTACCTGATGCTTGTGTACTGGATTCCTAAAACTGAGAATACGATCCCTGCAAATGCCTCACACGGAGTGGGTGTTGGCGCTATAGTCTTAAATGACAAAAGAGAGGTAACTCAGAGCTACTTTTACTATATCAACTCTTTGCTCCTATTCTATTTTTCTATCTATTTAAAGGGTATAACACCATCTTCGACTGTGATTGTTCTGTTTTGCTCAGTATCTTACTCCCTGATTGAATGGTTAAATTTCTGTTACTTTAAAGTGGTATATATAAGATGCACTCATTTCTTCAAATGGATTTTCAAGATGATTACAGGTTGCTTTCAACCAATTAACTACTATCTGTCTATCATGATAGTGCCCAAGCTTATTTTCATTTCAAGATGATTACACTTCAAATCGTTCTATGCTAATCTGGTTTCTGTTTAACTTGTCATTTCTTATGTACTGGTAGATTAACTGATCTATCAGAGATCTCTGTGACTTAATATTTTGATTGCACATTGATTTTGCGACAGAGGAAGCATATTTTGATCGCTAGAAATATTTCATATCTGGGACCACTATGCTTGAGCATCTTGATTCTGATTATTCACAGGATTCACTATTTTCCAGTCTAAGTTTGGGAAATCTTTTGCTTTTAGTTGCTTGTTGTCCAAGAAAATAGCGGCAGATTAAAGGGAACTGCTGTATGGAAGATTCCTACTGGCATTGTTGAAGAGGTACGCACGTTAGTTGGTGCTAGAGTCAGCAGCAAAAACTAGTCACACGCCCTATAAACCGTAATTTGAGCTCTTATTCTGCAGGGTGAGGATATATTTAAAGGCGCGATAAGAGAAGTAAAAGAAGAAACAGGAGTAAGTTCGTTGATTGCTGAAAGCTACATAATCAAAATAAACCAACATGTGCCATTTTCCTGTTGTACATGCGACTGTATTGTTTCTCTAAGATTTGTCAGGTTCCATTTATTGCAGATTGATACTGAATTTCTGGAAGTACTTGCATTCAGGTAGAGAACTCTTGCCATGCTGTTTATGTGAGGAATAATGATATAATTAAGCTATGAGTCACCAAGGATTTTAGATTGGAGAAAATTGTGTCGTCTTCTTTATAGTGATCCAGTAGCCTCCTTTTGCCTCCTTACATTCCCTTGTTTGAATCAATGTAGACTTAGCAAGAGGACACAATGGAAGAAAATAATTCATATAAGTGAGATATCTACTAGTTAGGAATTAGGTTTTATACTTGTCAGAGAAATCCTAATATTATCACAATTATTACTATAAAACTTATTTTTCACTTTTATTTTATTTGGTATGATGAGTTAAGTTTAAAGGAAGACGGGGATTCACATAACCAATCCGAACTTGTTTTGGACTGAGCCATAGTTATTATTGTTAGTAGTGAGGCCACTTCTAGCTTTCAGAAGGTGGATTGTGGAAGTGGCTAGTATTAACATCTGTTTGGCTTTGTGGCTAATGACAATAGGAGCTTGAAAAAATGAAGGTTCTAGTTCAAATCGACTTCACTTTCTCTATGCCCAACTATTATACTTAGGCTGATTAAATGGAACAATTGAGACTCTTCACCTACTACTCTTACCCTTACTTAAGGAGGAAAAGTTATTTGAAAAGGAAGTAGCATTTTGAATGACCAAAGGCTTATAGCATAGAAGTTTCTTGCCATATTCACAACCTATAAAATGTGATCCAGTATCTGAATTTCTGCAGCTATGACGTTTCTTTTCTACAGGCAAACACACAAGGCGTTGTTTGGCAAGTCGGACTTATTCTTTATTTGCATGATGCGCCCTCTATCATTTGACATTCAAAAACAAGATTTAGAAATTGAGGCAGCCAAGGTATGTCTTACTTCACTGAATAAAATTGTAATTGTATTCTGCGACTAAGTGGCAGAGCTAACAATTCTAACAAGAGGATTCAAAGAGTGCACTGCATAATGACATTTGAGATTTGTCCCTTGGGTTTAGCGGATTTAGCAAAGATTAGGGACTTGTGTGTATACAAAAATATGATTTCTATTCTATTTGCATGGTGTAACTATCCACCAATGAAGGAATTCAATTAACCCCCTTCTATACACATGGCTATGCCACTGCTCAAGTCATGTAACGAATCTTAACATGGTGTTACTTCCTTCCAGTGGATGCCCATTGAAGAGTATGCAGCTCTACCTTTTGTTCAGAAACATGGCCTTTTCAAGCACATCAAAGATTTATGTATGGTTAAGGTGGAAAGGAGTTACCCGGGGTTTACTCCTGCTCCTATAACATCATTTTTTGATTCTAGCACAAGTTTCCTGTATTTCAACAAGGCCGGCCTGGACCAGAAAATCTCTGCAGCTCATGTCTGAAGGAAGGTTTGGAGATCAAAACTTGTAAGACTAATTTGATCGAATTCATAAGTTAAATATATTTTATACTAATTGCTTCATTCCCATATTATCAATTTCCTTTGCCACATTATCTATTGCACGTAGCCTTATTTTCTTTTGGTATTAACCATCCAGTGTTCTAAATCAACAAGTACTATTAATTGTGATTTTTAATGACTCTAACTCGATACTTCTGATTCAAGGTAAAGGAACCTTAAGCATTTCACAGACCCCTAGTGTTCAGCGGATCTATGGTTGGACGCATGATGGGTTGACGTGCACCCATGCTTTTCTCCTTAGACCATGTATAATAATGTTATATCTCTTCAACATTATTTATATCTATTTGTGTGTGCCCAAGTTCAATGAATCATATGATGCAATTGTAATTGGTGCACCTCTATAAATGAGGAGTGTTTAGATTTCATGCTTATCTTATTTTTTTAATTTATTTATAGGAATGACCTAAATATATCGTATACTCCATATATAAAATATGAGTTCAGCTGAACCCATGCCAATTCCCATCACCGACTACTACTATCTTATATTTGTATTGGTGGAAGATAACAAGTATTTAGTGGAATAGTGAAAGTGTGCACAAGTTGATCCTCATACTACCGTCATTTGAAAGACTTTGATGCCTTATACCATTATACACTAGAAAACGAGTTTTTGAGATTTGTACGATAGGGAATAAGGCATAGCTTGGTGGAAGGGAAAAGCTGGTGACATCCGTTGACTGTTTACGAAGGCAAAGAATTGTGTTCTCGTGTTTTGGCTCATGTGGCAGGGAGCTGCATAAGGGATAAGAATCAAACAATGAGATAAAAACCAAAAAGTAACTTAGCATTATTCTTTTTTATGATCGAGAAATCTAAGATTCTTTGAGTTTAACTATAACATTCAGAAGTCAGACATGATCGATTCTTCTCTGTCCTTTGCCATTAAAATATGAGTGTGAGTCTGCTTGGTGCCATGAGTGGTCTACTGGTCTATTAACTGGAGAGGAACCATAAATTTCAGATTTATATTAAAATAGAGACAAATACAATTAGATAATTTTGTTTTAGCTGGCGGAATCAGCAATCGCGGTCTAAAATAAGATAACTACAAAATGAAATGTAAGAACACCGCAGAATTGTAACTCTTCCCATTTATGTGTTAGAACACTAAATCTGACAATACAGATGCGCTACCAAAGTGCGCATAGACGTTTGCTTCTGATAAAATAGGAGTTTCTATATTAATTAAATACAAAAAGATATTCATTAAAAGTAATGGATCTGCAAATAAATTAACTCACGTAGCACCACCTAGTGAGGCAGACAACTATTTTTGAGGACCACTAAAACATTGTCAGCTGTCACGAACTCAGAAGCAACGGTGCTTTGAATTACTCCTGTGGTCCCCCTACTAACCCAAGTATAGAACACAGTTTTAACCTTATTTGGATTTAATGGAACAAGCTGGACTAGTAATTGGGATCCCTCCGCCTTAAATTGGCAGGGTGGCTATTACAAGTTTGAAACATGTAATAAGACGGACATGATTTGTGGATCACAGCTCAATATCCAAAAATATCAACTCATAAATTAATATATTATAGTCCAAGAAACAACAAAGAACAAAATAAATTCACAAGTTTTAAAAGAAAAACAAAGAAACAAAACCATCACTCACAAAACTCCTACCTATTCTAATACACAAAAGTACAAATTACAATTTTATATAATTAAATAGAACATTAACTATTTCCCCGCCCTTAAAGAAAAAACCTCAAAGCAATAAGACTAAAAACCACATACTCAACACCCCAACCACCACAGATCCACCGTTGTAACTAAAGGCACCATTATCATCCGCCGTCGAATCTGCCACATCATCACTTGGACCATCCGCTGGTGAATCCGCCGGAGTATCAGCCGCTACCGGTGCCTTATGTTTCTTCTTCTTCGATGGCTTAGGTGACTCTGCATCAGCCTCCGGTGCAGGAGCTGGCGCCGGAGTATCCGCCGCCGCAACCTTAAACAACTCCTTAGGCATCAAAACTTTATTAATCGTAAAAATAGCGACCGGCTGCTCATCAATCAACGTCCCTGTGATCTTCGCCGTTACAATTTCCGTCTTCAACGTTACCTCATCGCCGTCATTTTGAACAACGAAATTGTATTTCTTAGCTCCATCAGTAGCTAAAGTGTTCATTACGCCGTTATTTGATTTCAAACTCGACATTGATTGATATACTGGAACTCCATGATACTCGAGTAACGATTGCTTCCCGTCGACTGTTAAATTCTTGAACTTGGGCACGAAACTCTTCATTGCATCATCTCCGGGACAAAATATTGTTAATCCACCATCAGCATTGTCCTCAAAAGTCTTCTCAGCAGGAGATTTCAGTAAAGTTTCAGCAAATACCTGTTCGAATCAAAGTAATTAGCTGTCATTCGCAGGCTAATTTTTTGAAAAAAAGGGTAGCAATAACAACAAACAGAAGAACAGTAAAGAAATCAAGATCATAATGTGATAATCAGAGCACAAACAACCCGAAAACGAACAATAAGAAACTATTACAAGTGCTAAGGGGTCAATGTATGACCACCAAACCAAACCCATAAAAAAGCTCAATTATCAACTAATTCTTTATCTTCAAGATCTAGATGTGTCATATCCCATTTAATTAATTTCCCAAATACTTCTTTGAGCTGCTTGCTACAACTATATTTTGGTTTTTTCCCTCATGAGATGAGCCAGTCTCCCTTGATGCCTGTTAAGGCCAACCGCTCACACCTGCCTCCTCCTCGCTAGGGCAGGATCTAATACAAAAGCAATAACAGAGGGTAGAATTTGCACCAGTGAAATAGAAAGACTGGCTCTATGAGGGCAACAACTATAACAAGAACAAACTCTCATAAAGTGGGCATTCGGGGAGAATAGTGTGTATGCTGTCTATATAAAAGTAGGGCCAAAAACCCTTTGGCTCCACTAGGGCATCTAATGTAAAATTATATTGAAGCTCTTTCCTTTAACTATATTACGAACACTATAATATTCTCCATGAGAATATAAAATCTTTCAAAATACAATTACCATAGAATCAATATAAAATGCACCCAAACAATACCTTACACCCATGAGAAGACATTAGAGAAGTGAGATTCATCTGACTCGGTTCGGGTGTCGGAGCTTCAGCAGCAGCAGACGGCAACATCGTACTAATCTGAATAACCGATATATTATACGGTATCTCTTCAACCGCTTTAACAAACGTAGCCGGAAGGTTCCCATGATTCTCCGCCGGTCCAAACCCAACTTTCCCACCTTTCAGATCCGTAATATTAACAAACCCGGTCGAACCGGGTGCTGAACCAGTTGCTTGAAAGATGGTAGCAGCTAAAGCAGTTCCATTAGTTATCTGATGAAGTTTCTTAGCACCAAAATAATCTAACAGTATATGTAATGAAATGACGTTCTTGATAGTGTAGATGGAGAGGTGTTTTGAGAGGAGTTCACTCATTCCAGCGTTGTCTACAGCACAGACTGTGATAGTTTCACGGCTGTTGATTTCAGTTGCAAGATGGGTTTCGGTTAAGTAATGGTTGAAAGTGGAGAATTGTGGGTATTTTGCTAGAATACGTGTGATGTTGTGAGAGGAAGATGGGTAGGGGAAGAAGAAGAGGGTTAAGGAAAGAACCACCGTAGCTACGGCGGCCACTGACCGGAGCTGCATCATTGCTACAGAGAGAGAGAGAGAGAGAGAATACTGTGTGTGTGTGTGAAGAGGGAATGGAGTTGGGGATAAAGTGGATGCGAAGTACTGTTGTGGAGTGGGTACAAAGTTGAAAATATTATTTGTAATTAATAACAAAAGTATATCAAAACTAAATAAATAAACAACTAGGCGTAGGTGACAAGAAATTTAACAAAAAGATATATAATTTTTTATAATTATATTAAAGAAATTTAATATATATATTCACAATAATTTATATTTAATATTTTTCTTTTTATATAATATTTGATGAAGAATATGTAGATCTGACTGTCCTTCAACAAAGGGAATCTCCCATTGATGATAGAGAGGCGAAGCTAACATCGAGCTCCTGACTATCCTTCAACAAAGGAACTCTCCCATTGATGATAGAGAGGCGAAGCTAACACCAAGCTCCTTTAATGAAAAGTCATACCGCTAAAATTCCTCACTTAAATAGTGAAAGCACAATTATACTAATTGGCATGTGGTGCCAATATAGATGCCACGTGTACATGATATCAAACCAATTAACGTGTCCATCGACAGACTCCATATATTATTCTTTTGATTTTCGATTATCTAATGTAGTAAAAAATTACTATAACAATATGTGAAAGATTTTTTTTAAAAAAAAAATTGGAAATTGTTTGTTATGTCATGACAACTATACACTAAAAGAATAGTCTTGTTGTTCCTACTTGAGACACTGATTGAAGACCTTTTGCTTTTGGTGTATATTTGTCATTGAACAACTCATAATTAGTTGTGTGCTTAATGTCACTATGAAATCCCTACCTAAGTGTATAGTAATATGAATTCCTTGTACCACTCATACTAATATGCATACACATCTTTTGTTTAATATTAGTATCTAGTATTCATATTATGTTCTCAATTAATTTATATTTCTGTTGTGTAAGATTATTTAAGAGCGAAACGCTCTCAACAATAAAAAAATACGTACTCAAAACACTAACTAAAGACATCTGATTAAGGATAAAAAAATTATATCTATCTCACCACAATTATTGAACCTGAGACTTCTAATTAAATATACTTTTCATCAATTTCAATCAGTACGAAATGTTGTGTGACCCAAAATTCGTAGGTTCAAATCCAAGACACTTAAGCTCGGATTAGCTTGTCAAAGTGAATGCTACCGTTTTCTTTTCAAATGTCTTAATTCGTAGTGGTCGAAGAGTACATTAAGATGAAGCGTGCACTAGCTATTGCTAGATGCATATAAGAAAGAGATTTATTCAGTTATCATCTATCTAAACTGTAAATATCGAGATGCGTTCAAAGTATAGTAACATAATAATATTATTTGAATTTTCTGATAGTGAAATTTCTAGCTCCGCTACGATACATATAAGAGGGAGATTTCTACATTTTTGTTCTTATAAGAAATAAGAATAATACAAAGGGAAAGAATTCTAGATATACATAAAAGTTGGGCCTTCAATGAATATTTACCTTAAATTAACAAAGAAGCCCAAATAGCAAGCCTATTTAGAAAAATTGGCGCCTCATATTTTAAGTTTCCCGCGAAAGTATCAGCCACAATGCTCTGTGATCTCTCCGGCGAAAAATTGACCGTGCAGGAATTGGAGAGCTACCGTTTGAAGGAAAAATCTCCGGTAAATCTGAAGGTGTCAGCGCGACGCTTGCCGGAATTTCTGCAATTAAAGGTGAAGCTGCCGGAGATGATGGAGTGAGTGCCGGTGAAGAGGCTGTCAGTCGGTGGAATTTATGCCGGAGAAGGCTGCTACACTATAAAATCGAGGCTGCCAATTCTATGCTTTTAGGCCACTACACACTGGACAGAAGGCTGCTACACTATAACTATATGAGCTCCAAAATTCAGCTTCACGCCACATGTTCTATTGTCCTTATGAGCTCAAAATAGAAACAGATGAAAGCTGCTACTCAATTTTGATATAGGCAGGATCACACCTGCCATCTTTGAGCTCATAATAGAAACAGATGAAAGCTGCTACTCAATTTTGATATAGGCAGGATCACACCTGCCATCTTTTCTATTCAAGCAGAGAACACAAACTGACTCCAAGCCATAGGTGCGGATCCTGTTGGTCTGCTCTCTCAAAATGACCTCCATCATGCATTAGCCCGACCATCTAACTGGTACCCAATAAAATCAGACTCCATGCGTCTCTCTCAAGTCCAGAAGGGCCAATACAATTCAGAGTTACCAGTAAATAGAGGAGGAGCAAGATTTAACTTTTCCAATGGAAATTCTCCGAGCATATATAAAATGAAAATCTCGCTGAGGAGCGGAGCACTACCACAGCAGATTTTTCAAACCAGAACTGTGTTTATTCTCAACGATAATGGAAATTACACCAAAATGAGGGGACAGTCAACAGTTTTCCGGTCTCCATGCTAATTCTTTGGACCTACCAGGTTTCCAGAAGAGACTTCTACTTGCTAATTCTTTGGACCAAACAGGGTTCCAGAAGAGACTTCTGCAAGTAGAACACATAAACGGTAAAAAGTTAGCAGTTTAACACCATATCCAAACTACTTGCATCAATTTATTCAAGTGACATGAGTGTTGCGTCTCATACATAAGCAAATAAAACCACCACTATGAAGCAAGGAGTAAATCTTAAAATCAAACAATGGTCTTCTTAGATTCTTGGGCCTGAATTTGAAAGAAAATGGGTCAGCTTGTGTCTCAAGTTCCCTACCAATGTCAATGGTTCCTCAACAGGTTTCTTTTAAGTGTTTTGTGGTAGGACGCACACGGACAAGAAGGCGCCCACCCCTCATCTTCTACAAGAGATCCCAAGCACTTGGATTGTTTGAGCTTTTCGTTCATGTCATTAAAAAACTGAACACAAGAAAATGAAAGCCAATCAGTTCTATACAAACTTACACCGTATTAAGAGTCTTGACAACATACCCGGGAGAGTAGATATGCCCCCGGTAATCTGTCTTTCTTCGATCTCTGGCAGACAAAAAGAAATACACTAAATTAACTTTTGTAGCAAGCTGCATGGACCGCAGCACATAGCCAAAGGAGCTTGGAATCGATGATAAGAAGAAGGTAGGAAAATATAAAGGTTGAAAACTATGGCTTTGCGATTGTACCGTAATTAAGTATCAGCACCAAACTCTGAAAAACAACTGTACTAATTAAGAATTTTATCAACTTAGGTCAAACAAAGAAAACATTGAGCAGTACAGAGAGGTGAAGAAGAAAAAGAAGAGCAGGAAAGATAATCAGTGCAAATACAAAAGGAAGGAATAAGTCACAGAAATGGAGCAGAAAGCAATAGAAAAAGGGGGATAGTGACGCACCATTGGGAACACCATTCAATTTTGATAGGAACCCATCTTTTACAAGGGATCAAGACTAACACAATCAAACAACACCTACAGTGACTTACAAGTAGGATGACATACTTGAGGAACGAGAATAGCAAGTTGGAGACAGTTGTTCCCTTGACAAAAGGATTGTATGTAGACTTGTTAAAATTTATTAAACTTTAAATCTGTCAGTCTTATCATTTGGAAAAATTCGATGAATTTAGTAGATTGTTCTAGCAGAGCTTTTTTCTATGCCTAAGCATAAATGCTTGTTCTTAGTCATCAGTCATGGCTCTTGCTTAATGGTTTGATCTTGGACAAGGAACTATGGACACACTAGAGACTAAAATTATATTGCTAAAATTAATTAGATTGGTGGACCATAACCTCACTGGCTCACTAGAGACTCCCAAAAGCTACTCCGGTACTCCCTATCAGCTACTAGCTTCTGCATTACAAGGGGATGTGGAAATATACGATTACATTATCGTTCTTTTTTATAAGAAGAATTATCAGATAACATCTTTAAAGCTGCAAAACTAAGGTCCAAAGTATGAGAGCCGATTCGTGCATGCATATTCTACATTCTAGTTACCACAATTATATCAAAAGAATGTGTACAACAACTATTACTACACATTAGTCCCAAACAAGTTGGGGGATCAAAAACTGTGTCACATGACTAAAGAAAACTTGAGACTTGTAAAGCTACTCATATGACCCACATGATGATATGCCAGAAAATCCACTTTGGACCAAAGGAATTTGTTAGGATCTGATAGTACAGGGTAAAGTACTAATTGTTCAGACACACTTCTTTCCTTAAATTTCTGCCTAATGCAAAAGAAATACATAGAAGGGATATTTGTGTTTTTAGCTTTAGTTTGGCAAGAACCAGCTTCGATTTCCAGCAATACTTGGCTAGACATATTTAAATCCTAAATACTGGTGATATCATGAGCTAATGCAAAAGATTTTATCATTAAACAAAAAAATACCAAAAAATTTCACCTAGCATAAAAAGTGAGTTAGTCTCATGATTTAATAGTTGAAAACCACTGAATTTGCAAACAGTTGAGGAATTAAAAATTGAGCCACTAAAATTACAAACTTACCCCATAGAAACATTAGATACTATACAGAAATTCAAACTAAATTTTGGGAACATATTCAAAACCCAGAATAGTAAGAAAAAACTAAGAGGAGAATGAAGGTATAGAGGAACTTAACTTGTGCAAAGATCAACATTATTGAACCCTAATAACTCCATCACAAGTTAATGACAGCAATCATGCCTAAGATACTGGAGCAGCGGCTGAATCAGATTGCAAAGATGCTGCTGCAGCACTTTATATTCACACCATACTGAGCAGGGAGTCTTTCTTCTACGTTGATTATACACCATCAACTGGTGAAGTTAGCACGAGTAAGAGCTCCTAACAACAAAGAGGAGAAATTAAAAAGACAACAAGCGTTGGGGGAAGAGAGGAAGGGGAGGATGAGGGTAAAGAGGTTGAACTTCAAGATTTCACAGATCTCCTGTGACCTGACCTTATAAAGTTTGTTATTGATCTTTCACTATAAAGGAAACTACAATTATAGGTCAACTCCTAGAGCAAGGGCTTCATTTTTCAATTCAATCCATTAACTTTTCTCTAAGGAGCAGATGTCCTAATCGAAGAAGGTAATATGTGTTAGCGAGCCTCCAAGGATGTTAGGACGCATTACTTAGTTCCTCACTTTTTATTTTCCATTGACTAGCACAAGCCCTATTCATCAGTCCATGCCTCAGACTGTTGACTCATAAGTTACATGACTAAGCATACACGTTCTCCGGTGTGCATCAGATAAACTTAAAAAGCAACTCCTTTACACTCATTCAGCATTGTTTTTAATTTACCCTCCTTGAAGCAACTTCTGAATGCCACCACAGAATAGAGCAGATAGTCTCCTAAATCCAGAAGGTCAATTATAACAAATCTATGAAACAGTTATATGGTTGAAGCTGAAAAGTAAGTGCTGATAAGAAAACTAGGATTAGAAACTTATATCATTAGACCGTTTATGGAACATCTTATACTTCTGTATAAAGAAAATCAAATATAAATAACAATACAGAATCTACTCAAATTTTTTGGAT
>JBDJHY010000002.1:1060938-1071021 GCA_039654485.1 Withania somnifera
ATGGCTTGATCTTATATGCATTGGTTCACCTTTTACTTCAAAAAAAGGGCAGTTGTATTAGAGTGGGAGTAGAATGAGAGGTTAATTGTTTTCCTTTCTGTGCAGAAATTTCAAGCTTTACTATACTCCTCGGCTATGACGGGTTGGTGATGATTCATACTTGTCTTTGGTACATATATCTTAGTTTAGTCAAGAAGGGGTTGAGTTCTCTTATTTCTGTGGCTCCCTGTCCAGATGCATGCCAACAATAAGTTTTGCTATCACAAACCATTGTCTCTGTTGTATGAAACTTACCATTTCTCAGGGAGAAAACCATTGTCTCTGCTGTGTGTATTATGTACTATCCTTATACACATACTCTTGTTTACAGCCATGCTTTTCCATTTAATGGATACAATTCAAGCATTAGTTTGTTAATTTTTACATAGCATGGAATTCTGTAACCTGGTCAGTGCATAGTGGCATGCAAGAGCCTGTAATGGATTCAGATTATTGTGCTGTCATTTTTTCCACATGAAAGTTTCGGCTGCAGTGGGATGTCTGTCGTGCACTTTGTAGTGTGTGAGTGATTTATGGGTCTGTCCATGCATTGAGTTATTGAGGCTCATGTTTTAAAGACAATATTGTTGAGGTAATATCGCACATCCCACTGCTTGTATGTGTAGCTATTTGCTGGGTTTTAGTGAACATTCACTTGATATAATACATTTTCTTAATGCTGCTGTGCAATGTTATTTTACCTGCACTCCACACTCATTTAATTTTCAGCCCCAAAGTCTCTTTTAAGCTGATATTTGTTCTTTCGTTTTGATATTTCAGTGCCTGCCAAGTTAGTTGAGTTTTACATTGAGCTAAGGCGGTTGACAGAAGATCAAGTTCGAGTTGAGTCTTTTACTGGCCATTTTAGTTTTTAACCCATTTCTTCTTATGTTTCACCCTTCAC
Source organism: Withania somnifera (assembly GCA_039654485.1). Taxonomy (NCBI): domain Eukaryota; kingdom Viridiplantae; phylum Streptophyta; class Magnoliopsida; order Solanales; family Solanaceae; genus Withania; species Withania somnifera. The sequence goes on from JBDJHY010000002.1 coordinate 1,061,882, forward strand.
GAAATTCACCTATTTGCTATGTTTTAGGGTTTTAGTGAACCAACATCAGACAAGCTCCTGCCAGATTTGCACCCACTTGAGCAGCATGTCTTCACCCTTGTTGTTGATCTTAGTGAGACATTGATATACTCTGATTGGAAGGTAGAAATCCTAGTCACAAACATATTGTCCATTTGTAGCCTGCACTTGCTTTTATTTATTTATGAATCAGTACGAGTACAACATTGACAATTCAAAGTCAAAGCATTTAGATCTTTCCATCTTTTGATATTTCCTGCATGACTACTGACTTCTGTAGCCCTTTAAAAGCGTGACAGAGGCTGGAAAACATTCAAGAGACCTGGGGTTGATGCTTTTTTGGAACATTTGGCTCAATACTTTGAGATCGTTGTATACTCTGATCAACTAAACATGGTACCTTTACTTCTCTCATATTTTCTTCTAAATATTGTTTCAGTTATGTGCATAAAACTTCTGCTTGGTTTTTGCAGTATGTTGATCCTGTTATTGAAAGATTGGATCCAAAGCACTGCATCCGGTATAGGCTATCAAGAGGTGACACTAGATATATTGATGGCAAGCATTACAGAGTAGGTTTTTCTGGCCTCGTCCTCTTAGTGTTCTAGTGAAATTTTTCCATCTCTAATTATTATATTTGTCCTGTAGCTGCTCAATGTCCTTAGTCATTCCAATTCTCTTTTTATTGTCATTTTTCTGCCACTGTATTTGGATTGGACCAAGCAATAATGACATTGTTGGCTTTATGTCATTCTTGTAGGAATAGAACTTTTATTGCCAAGATTTCTCATGCCCCTTACATTGATATACTTTTTTTTTTTTTGAAAGTCTTTGCTCCAAACAATTTGCTACTAGAGAACACTTTCTTGAAGGTTCTTTAAGTTGTAATGGTACGCTTTCTGTTCATAGCAGTTGAGAACTTGTTTCAAGTTGCATGATAAGGAAAATGCGGTTTTTATGGGCCTTTTGACTCTTTACCTAAGCCCATTGGGAACACTCAAAACACATATAACTTGGTCAGAGGGGTTGGCTGAGTAAGACCATCATTGAATCTCATCACGTGTCATCATGTAATGTGAATGGTTCTATCACATGATTGCTTTAGTTTCTGTACATTCTCCGAGATATGCTTTAAATTCTAGTGAAATCTATAAGGAGATTTCTTTTCTTTTTTAAAAAAAATAAAAAAAAATCACTTGAAACATCTCTTTCCCCTTTTGAACTGCTCGCAAAGAATAATAATTGTGAATCCCATTTTGGCGCATACGTGTCTTTTGGCAGGATCTTTCCAAGCTGAATCGGGAACCCTCAAGGATTATGTATTTGAGTGGACATGCACTAGAAAGTAGCCTACAGGCAGAAAATTGTGTAGAAATAAAACCATGGAAAGGAGAGGCAGACGATACTGTGCTTTTGGATCTTATTCCATTTCTTGAATGTAAGCAGATTCTTAAGCAGTGACACAGCCTAATCATGTTGTTGTTTTGGGGAGTATTGGAAGGTCATTGTTGATGACTTCTTAATTTGAGTGCAGATGTTGCTAAACACCGGCCAGCTGATATCCGAGCTGTATTAGCTTCATACCAAGGGCGTGATATTCCTAAAGAGTTCATTGAGCGTTCCAAAGAGCACCAAAGGTCAAGTTCCCATGCTCCCCTTGCCTTTTCTCCTCTATCCCTCTTGGGACAAATAAATTCTAGGAATACAGTTTCTTTAAAAAAAATTATTTGGGATTGGGGGGAGGGACTGGGGGTGGGTGGGTGGGGGTTTACAGGTGTAGTCAAACCTTGCCAACATTGGAAACATAAATTGTTTCTTTGCCCCATTATTCTATATTCTCGCATATTTCCTTTCAAGTTGCCCCTTTCCCCCCAAGGGTGAGGGGTTTGATGTATTTTCCACATCTATTATTTACGAGACAGGTGGTATTTTTAAGTTTTAACCCACCCCTGCCTACAAAGAAAAAAATAAAAAGAAAAGAAAAAGAGAGAATGAAAGGAGTGCTAGTGGGGAACTTATCTAAAAAAATGGTAAGTGGATTGAATGAGCTCCAAAAAGCTTTGAATCTCCAGCACACATTGTTTTACCTAGGCTCGTGGCTAATTTATCTGGGAATGTCTTCATCTAGTTTGTTGAGTTAGCTGTGAATTAGAGTTACAGTGGATAATTCGGTTCAATGCATTTTTGTATTGATTTAGCGTGTTTGAGATTGTAATATCAACTTACGATATTTCACATTCGGAGTCATCAAAGCTCATCCTAATCTCTGTCGAGATTGGCAGAAAGTACCAAAAGTCGGCCGCCCACGGGTAGTAATGCTGGCCCTTATCCATTCGATCCACTTCTTTGACCCCTGAATTTGGAGTATTCTACTTGCACGCAAACCTGTCTTCTTTTTTAGCCGCAAACCATGTGCCTCCTAACTATATTTGCATCTTCACGCTGCTAAAGTAACTTTTATTTCGTATTCTCCAAGTTGTCCTTTACTATTTGTGCACTTCATTTTGTTTTTATAGTTGGTGACTATGTTGCTCAAACTCTCCAAAAATATTATAGCAACCTTGTCAAATCCTTAAAAAGTGTAGTACTTTTGGGGGGATCTGACACACCACACATCTTTGTTTAGTCCGAACAACATAGATTTGTCTCAGCAAACCTCTTTTCTTTCAAGCTGCAAACACTATTGCATCTTCACTTTTCTGTAGTAAAATTTCTTTCTCATTCCCACTTTTGTGGGAATATACTAGGTTTGGTGTTGTTGCTGTTGTATTCTCCAATCTGTGCCTTTCCTATTCACACGCTGTTTTGCTTGACGGTCTTAACGGTTGATCTAATGGTTGCAGGCGTATCCAAGAACAAAAGCAGCATGGTCGATTATGGCACCGCTAGAGATATGAGTATGTGAGTTAGTTTTGAGATGCAGAAATTAAATATATAAAAAAAAATATTCCTCTGTAAGATTTAAGAACAGTTGATAGATAGAGATAAAACTGCCGTACCCTTGTTGTGTACCTAAGAAAAATATTTGTCCCAGTTGAGGATAGTCACTCTTCTAACAACATGCCTGTATTCTTTTTCCCTTCAACCAAAGGATTTTGTCAGTCTCTTTAGTAATAATCAAGAAGTCAATGTTTTATGGGCATCTGGCTGATTCAGTATGTACAATATATGAATTTCCTAGGGCAGCAACATAGCATCATATGATTCATTTAAGTTCTCTATGGAAGATTGGCCACTACGGTTTTGTTTTAGTGGTAAGTACGCAACACTTGATATGTAGGTTGCCCTGCAAAAGCTTGATATAATGCATTGTGTTCTAAAACAATTTCAAACGTTCACAATTCTTTTTCTGGAAATAGGTTCAAATTTACTCTGGTAAATTGAGGATTTTTACATCCCCTTCACCATGAAATAAATGGATAAGACACATTACCTTGCAACCTTTGATTATGATTAATTTTTTCAAGTAAAAGATCAAATTATTCAATTTTAAATTGTACATATATAAGATATGACCATTTTCCATACTCTTCAACTTCTCAGCTTCAATATCAAGCACTCTTCTTTTCTAACTTCAATTCAAATTATCACTTATTGTGTAAGATGATTGGGATTTCTCTACTCTTAATTAGCAATCTCATGTTAATGAAAAATAGACATTTTACGAACTCAAATTTATTCAGACCCACTAACAGTGAACACCGGATGAAACTCTTCCCCGGGCCCTTTCTAAAAAAAAAATGATAAATTGAATTGTTGTCCAAATACTAGTCCTGGAAATGTAAAACATTTTTGTTGCGAATATCGATCTCAGAGAAGACCACTGCAATTTTTCAATTTAACTATTATTCAAATGTCAATCTTGGATATGCAAAACATTTTGTTGCGAATATCGATCTCAGAAATGAGCATTGCAATCTTCAATTCAACTATTATCCAAATGTCAATCTTGGAAATGCAAAACATTTTGTTGGAGTGTCGATCTTAAAAATGAACATTGCAATCTTCAATTCAACTATTATCCAAACGCTAATCCTGAACATGTAAATATATCTGTTGAAAATGTCAATCTCAGAAATACACACTACAATCTTCAATTCAACTACGCCACATACCAGCCCTTCATATAAAAACATCCTGATTGACACAAATTCAATCTTAGTCTAACTTCAATATAAATACCAAATACCAAAACTAAACATCCAACCAAGCCCCCAAAAGAAAAGAGAGAGGAAAAAACTTCAAACTCAAATGTTGTCCAATTACCAACTAAATAAATTTGGCCCAAAAAAACCAAAATAAAGGATAAGCCTTGCACACAAAATTGTACAGTTATATTTCTCTTCTTCGGATAAGCCTTCAACAAAGAAATTGCCCAAAAAAAAAAAAGAAGAGCTCGCCAAAATGGCAATTTCATCATCTTCGCTCTCACCAGCACTTTTCCCAATGTGCAATTCATCCTCCATTTCATCAAAACCCAAGTTCTCTATGCTGTCTTTGCCTACAAATTCTCCTAAGTTACACATTTTCAACCAATCTCGACTGTCAACAACTAAGGTTCTTGATTCTCCTCAAGTCTTGGATGCCCAGAATATCTCTGCTGATGTTGAGGTTTGTAATTATTTATGTAGCTTTTTTTAATAACTGTAGTCTCTGGGCCAGCTTGCGTGCACCAAGAAATTACCACTTGTCTCGGGATTTGAACTTGGCACTTCATGGTGCACAGCTAGCTTCAGTGACCCCTAGGCTACACACTTAACATGAGAAGGTAAAGGTGGTTTCTTTTTGGTGATTTGATGTTTGGGTATTTGTCATTTTGGTTTCTTTGTAGGATATTCCAGCTGCCTCAACGCTGAGTGTTGGTGGTGATGCTGATAAGGTAACTTTTTTTTCTGTTTCTGTCTAATTTTCTTATATCATGGTATTATTTATGTCTTTATAAATGTTGTGTTTTTGCTTTCTTTTGAGTCGTGAATCTTTCAGAAATAGCGTCTCTATCCGGTGGTGGATTCAGGATTTTCATTAAGGGTGTTCGAAAAATAAAAATGTGGTTTTCGGGATCTGAAGTTGGAACCTCAAAGTAAATCTAAAGCCCACTAAGCCAACCTCCAATCTTATGAGGTTCAAAACATAAAATATTTAAAAAGTACCTTATATATACGATGTAATTATTTTCCGAGGGAGTTTGGGCCTCTTTAGATCCACCCCTACCTCAACTTGATTAGATAGTTGTAAGGTCTGAAAACACTCTACCCTCCCTAGACCCTTCTTGTGGGGTTATACTGGTTATATTGTTGTTGTTGTCCTTTTTCCTTTTATAGTTGTGGTGTCTGGTCCAACTTGTCTCACCTCGATTAATTTTACAATTATAGTTGTGGTGTCTGGTCCAACTTGTCTGCACCTCGATTAATTTTACAAGTACCTCGTACCTCCACCTCACGGGTATCGGGTAACTCTGTACACCAATAGAGGCTAATGTAGCCTTATAGAACCCACTACTTTGACGTCGTGTATGAATTTTTTATTGTAGATTCGATGCTAAACCTTAGAAGGTTGAACACATAGAGCTTTAATCCTGGATCTGCCTCTATCCACCAAGGTCTGGACAGATGGGAAGAAATCACCTTATATTTTTACCTCCCGCTGGGATTCTCTTCCTGTTTTTTCTGTGTAGTCTCTTATCTATCCCAAATTAGTTGCGGTTGACTTTATGAATTCTATGTATACACTCACTTCTATTTAGGCAGCGCTGAGAGGATTCACTGTAGTTAGACTATTCTTATTGAACCTATCTCAATCTGTAACCTTTATCCGGCTTGGACAGTTGTGTGCTTCGTGAAGTTCACATAGGCGGAATTATCTCTATAGTCTCTCAGGGGTGGAAATGCTTGATGACTCATGGTTCGTTCTGAGATTTTTTCATCGATGTTTTATGTTATCTTCATTTTGTGTATTTCTAAGAATGTAGTCAGGATTTTGCTAATGTATCGTGACTAAGAAGTTGTCCTTTTTTAAACTGGTTGTATCTCAGGTGTACTCTACAGACTAGACTAGTGTTAGAGATCAAAACTTTTGCACCTTATACAGCAATGCTGTTTATAACTAACTACTCGTGCTTATTTATCGAAAAAATAACTGATTACTCAAGCTCATTTTCGTTAGTACATCTCTGTGTGGTGTGTTGTGTGTGTGTGTGTGTGTGTTCTTTTCTTTTTACTATTTTGCTGCCTTTATGCGATGCAATCTTCTGTTTTAGTTGGTAATAATTATGAAATTTGATGTAGTTGTAGTCTAGATGGAACATTTGTTGACTTTCCACTTTGGCTTGTTACTTCAAAATGGATTAGAAATGATCACATCCTTTTGGTCAGTTCTGAAAAAAGGTAGCCTCATGGCAGGGAAGACCGTGGAGACATAAAAAGAAATTGTAATCTGCATATTGTCTCATTGGAGAACTACTATGACTATACGGCTATACCATATAGGAGAATAGTAACACAACTAGATTTTATTAGGTCAAGAAAGCTTTTGTCGTAAAAAGCATTGCAAAACATCCAGATGGCTGCAAATCTCTAAATTTTGGTTGAGAGTAGAAAAATCTTCTCACCAGCACATACTCCATTCTATCCTTCCTTGCTTGTCGGTCTGCTGAGCAATGGAAGCTCGCCAATGCCCATTGTTCTTCTATCAGGTTAATTTGTTCTAGCCTGTGAAGTAAGGGCCTTACAGGGAAACTTACGGTGATGTAAATACGTGCTCAACAGCCAAACAACTTTCTATAAATGAGAGTATAGAATGCTTCACTGTTAGATTCCTCGAGATGGTGATTGTGGAAACAATGGGTCGTCCTTCACTACTGAAATAACCTGGAGCTTTAATAATGATTTCCATAAACTGTTTCCGTTGAGTAATTGTATCCGTTAGCTATGTTTTAGCTATAAACTTTAGTTTATGCATCAAGAATCAAAAGCACAGGAATTTGTCTAATTGGTAAGCTTGTACTAATATGTTTGAAGGAAGCTACATCTAATGCTTTTTTGGATTTTTCACTACTGTCTTGTGATGCTTCGTTACTATGGTAACCAAGGTCATTAGTATGAACTAGCGTGCCATCCTTTTCAAGGCTAATTGGGGTTGCATTCCTTTCTGGCTAGTGAATTCCTATTGATCTGTCACTCTGTCACTCTGTCACTGTTTCACATAATGACATGCTATTGAGAAAATTTTATTTGTTTGAAACATTCACTTCTATCATGACGACCTATATGACTAAAGCAATATTTGGTTCGCTTGATGTTTTCTTACTTGATAAACTGCTTTGAAATGCTTTATTTAAACGAAGGTAAACCTCTCTATCTCTACAAGGTAGGGGTAAGATGGATGTACGCTCCGCCCTCTCCAGACTCCCACTTGTGGGTTTGGGATTACACTGGGTGTGTTGTTGTTTGCATACTGGTAGTTCTCATCAGCATATGAATTCTAAGGACAATTCTTGAATGATCAATAGTCATTTATGGAAGTCCTTAGAAAGCTGGAAAAAAAAAATAGAATAATGATGAAACTGGAGAGGTTCATTGCAGGTTCTCCCTTTAACTCTCAGTTAGTTTATGAATTTTAAGGACAGACCTCCCTCAATTTATCGATCATCTCTGGCAGACCGTGGAAAGCTGTAAAAATATTTTTAAAAATTAGGATGCACTTGGAAAGCTCATTGTTCATAGTCTAGGGGTAGGCATCATGAGGTGTGAAGCGATCTTGGGCTTCTCCCTTTAACTCCCAGATGCTTATTCAGTATGAGTAAAATCTACAAACTATGCTGAAAAGCATCCCAGTGGTTGTTCTAGTTCAGCATTAAGCTGGTCGAGGCTGTGCAGTATCAAATTTTACTAACTCTAGTTAACATAAAAACATGATATTTCTCTCTAATTATTGTTGGCATCATCTAACAATCTACGCATATTTACAGGCAGCACCAAAGCAGAAGATTAGGATCAAATTGAGGTCATACTGGGTACCCCTAATAGAAGACTCTTGTAAGCAAATTATGGACGCTGCAAGAACGACAAATGCAAAAACTGTAGGTCCTGTACCACTGCCCACCAAAAAGAGAATTTACTGCGTCCTCAAATCTCCACATGTTCACAAAGATGCCAGGTTTCATTTTGAAATAAGAACTCATCAGCGCCTTATTGACATTCTTTACCCGACTGCCCAAACTATCGACAAGTTAATGCTGCTTGATCTTCCTGCTGGTGTTGATGTGGAGGTCAAGCTCTGAAAAAATTGGTTCTCCTCCTCGTTTAGCATTGTAACCTTGTTTATCTGGCTTGTTCATTTCTGGTTTTGGATTTTGTGCTTGTAGAGACTTAGGCACAATCATTTCTCGGGGAAAAGTAGGGTAGACACATTTTTTTCTTTGTAATAACTGGATTACTACGCGTCTTTTCAGTCTCATATTATTGTGTAATTACATGTAAACAATTTTTTTTGCAATGATATGCGGCGTATTGCTTGAGAATGCTGCTTTCTTTTGTTGTTGAGTACTTGCCTAATAGTAGGAAAAAGCTGAATAGGAGTTGCTTGTTCTGCTTTTGAAACCTGCATTACTTGATTTTTCCCATCTACAATTGTTCTTTCAGTCTTATACATTCCATAAAAGACTTCCTTTGGTGGATGGTTACCCGATACCTGTTGTTGGTGGAAGATGGGTGGTATCCCATAGAAGTTCACATACTTTTGTCTAGGGGATTTCCTTGACCATTATTTAGTAAGTTCACATACTTTTATCTGTTTGGTAAGTCCCCGAATTATCAAAAACTTCAAGTATTTGGTTGTTGTTGTTGGTACATTGGAATAGTCAAGTCAAGATGCGAGTAAGCTAGCTCAGGTACCAATGTTATTTCTTTTATTTTTTTAAAATGGTGCTCTAGTTGATTGTTGTTGGATGGCTCAAACTCAATGTGACTTTGGAGTTTAACCAAGTTCTTACTCATGGGAGGAAGAACTATGTGCTAACAAAAGTAGGTGCATGTGAGTAGGACTTGCTATTTATTTACTATTCATTTTGCCTGCCTCTGAATTCTTCACTAGAGACTTAAGCTTTGAGTCTCGTAAATGAAACT
>JBDJHY010000002.1:1117595-1128828 GCA_039654485.1 Withania somnifera
ACATATATTATTTCATCTTTCTGCCGTTGGTCGAGGGTAAAAGCTTTCGTTGTTTGGCATTTGGATAGGGTATGCTGGTTAGGTCGTTTTCCATCTTCTAGCTTTGATGTTATGGCACAAATTTTAAATGACCATGCCATAATGTCTTAAGAATTCAATCCAAGCAGTTCTACCTCTTGATATTAATTTACTTCCTCATGTTAAGGTTCTCTTTTCCTTTCTGTCAATTTCATTCCCCACTCCCATTCCCATCACACCCCGCACCCCCTGTACTTTTTTCAGTTCCCTTTTCTGGTGATCGTTTAGTCATATTATCTTATTTGATCTTTTTGGGCTTAACAAAGCTCCTAGGAGCTTCTGATCTGTCCCTTTGCATGCTTATTTTCATATGTATATTCACGTACCAAATTCATATTTTTTATGTGTCCTCGTGTTATTTACAAAGTGATCATGTCGTTTAAAGCTTTTCAGTCTCAGTGGAATTTTGACCGTCTTCTTCGCCGGAATTTTGATGTCTCACTATGCATGGCATAATGTGACTGATAGTTCAAGAATCACTACCAGGTATGCAGGAAGGTGTCATTCATATATTTTCTACAATTTTGACCTATCCGGAGATGCTCTTGTAGAAGTATGATTATGTATTGAGATGGTAGATACTTTGAACCACAGGCATGCATTTGAAGCAATGTCTTTCATTGCTGAAACATTCATATTTTTGTACGTGGGGATGGATGCGCTGGATATTGAGAAGTGGAGAATGAGCAAACAGAGGTGAGATCTCGACCCAATGTTCAGTCATTCAGCTATTACTGATTAATATTTGGTTATCAGTTCATCATAGTACTTGGATTGCGGCCTTCCCAGGAAAAAAATTGGATCGTAACATCATATGAAAGCGAAGAACTATATTGCTGACTTCTCTTTGGGCTTTTGATTAAAGAACTCATGTATATGTTTAGTGCTTTTAACTTAAATAGAGGTTGACTGAGTTGGTGAACAATGTCTTTCTGGGACTGTTCTTACCATAAAACTCCACGTAGAATCAGCAATACACAGCTAACTCTTTTATACCTCGTTTCCCATTTAACACTTAGTCAGGCCTCTCAACTCGCTAGCCTGCGCATATGATTTGATGATCAAATGATGCAGCCATTTAGCATCTTACCTTCAAACCATAGTGGAAGTTAAACTCTTCTTACGATCGATTCCACTTAAACATGAGAAACTCGGAATTATACACAAAATAAAAGAAAAAACAATACAAAAGCAACACGGAAGCAGAAATAGATTTGTTCTTGAAACGTTATTTGCTTTTTCAATCGAGGTGGAACGATGCTTTGAATCAAAGAATGATTGAAACAAGGTATATTATCTCCTGCTTCTACTGATAATCCAACCAAAATTACTATATCATCAGAGAGAAATGAGTGGATATAATGCTGATTCAGAAGAATTTAATGGTGCACTACGGATCTCCCACTAGAACGTGAATAGATACACACTACTCCAAGTCCTAGTTTATGATCCCATTTGGTAGAATGATGTTTCTTGAAGGAACTTTCATGTGCTTTGTCACCAGTGAGAATTTGGTGGTTACCATGAGGAGGCAAGGTTCCTCTTTTTATCAACTACTTTGCAACGTTTGCATTAAGTAGCTTTTGGCCAAATGCATAACTTCTAATCGCCTTCAATTTATTGGAATAGCCAGTGAAGACACAAAAAATGTAGATGGTGAATGGATTATAAACTTGGTGATTTGAATAGTGACGGTGGATAGGATTCAGTTTGCGTTCGTTCCTCTCAATTGTATGTATGGTACTGCAATCATGTCAAAGAAGACTTGGGTTTGCATCTGAATGTTTAATCACTACGCTTTCTTGCTGGCAGTGTTTGGACTTCAATGGGAATATACGGTACCGTGCTCCTGCTGATAGCTGTTGGGCGTGCTGCTTTTGTGTTCCCCCTCTCTGCTTTTTCCAATTTCATGAACCGACGTGCTACACGAGCGCCGTCAATAACGTTCAACCATCAGGTGACATTCTGGTAATTTCTCGAAATAATCATGTCACAAGTATTCACTCTTATGTTGTGTCATATGTGCTATTTATCAGATAGTAATTTGGTGGGCTGGTCTTATGAGAGGAGCAGTCTCTATTGCCCTGGCGTTCAAGCAGGTACCTTAGCATTTCCCAAGATATGGCTCTTAGTTTTGATATGAAGTGGAACAGATGTCTTGGTATATGTTTGACAATATTGAACGTACCGACTTTTGATGCAGTTCACTTATTCTGGTGTTACAGTTGATCCAGTGCATGCTGCAATGGTTACAACTACAGTAATTGTTGTGCTCTTCAGTACACTAGTAAGTTAATGGCAAATTGGATAAGATTTTGATAGCTGGTACGGGGAAATCTATAAGAACTGCAGAGATTTTGATATTTGTGGTCCTTGGAGGTAGGAAAACAACTGATCTTTCAGTATTTCCACCAACCAGTCCAAGCTTAAACAGGTTTGGGTCATCATGCATTTGTTGAAAAATCGAATGCAAACCAAGCATACAGATTAAAAATGGAAATTCTGAATTTGGTAAATCAGGAAGAACTTTAGCTAATGACTTAAGAAACATTAGTTTTGCGTTTTTCCAAAAAAGAAGGAACAGGAGCCTGGGTCATGTTGCAGGTTGGGTTATGGTTAGTTATTTGACCCTTCTTGGCCCAACCATGTTGCCACAAGCAAACTTTGTGACCGTCGAGTGATGACTTATTATATTCAGACAGATTTGTCCACCTCCCTTTATGTTTGTCACTCCAGTAATTCGTTGGTTTCGTTGCAGGTTTTTGGCTTCCTGACAAAGCCACTTATTAATTATCTGCTTCCGCATAATGACCATACAAGGAGAAGTATAGATAGAGAACCAACTATCTCGAAAGATACGCTCCCTTTGCTTTCTTTTGATGAATCTACCTCGACCAACCTTCTACGTGCGAAGGATAGTTTGTCCATGCTGCTTCAAAGACCTGTGTATACAATCCATTCCTACTGGAGGAGGTTCGATGACACTTACATGAGACCAATATTTGGTGGGCCAGCTAGAAACGAGGAGGCTGGATAGTAGCTGATACTTGCCTCTACATGATGGTGGCGGTCCTACTCTCGTTTGCTATGGAAGCAACGATTCTGAAAATTCATCCGTGATGAATGTTGAAATTTTGACATCGGAGCTGCAGTTGGAACTACATGTTTTCTCCGGCGAAGCAATGTTGCTGGAATTTTGGCCTGCCTTGTTCCTTCAATTCTTCAGAAATATTAAATTGCATAGCAAGAACACGTCGATATTCGGTCTTTTTTGCAATAAGGTTCTAAATCTAAATAGGAGTATTTCTCTCTTTGTTGAAAATGTCTTTGAACTCGTCTTTGTAATGCTGCTGACATGGAACTGCTGATTCAAAACGCTGTTGTTTGCTTTGTCCAGTGACCAGCTTATAGACAAGTTTTGTATTTACATGGAAGGCTCTATGTGTGGCACAAGTTTCTCTTGGAACCAGTAGTAAGGATGACTAGTAAATGAATCAATCGATTGTTCTTTTACATTTTTGTACATTTCTATTTGGCATATGTAAAGTTAAGAACTGAGTCGATATTCTCGGAAATAAAATTGTTCTTTTACATTTTTGTACATTTCTATTTGGCATATGTAAAGTTAAGAATTGAGTCGATATTCTCGGAAATAACCTTTCTCTACCCAATGTTGAATGTATCGGGTGTTGTGGTTGTTCTTATATGTGATAACGCAAGCAATTTAATATTGTACTATTTAAAATTTATCAATTTTATTACTATCCATTTGACTCTCTGTTCAAATACAGAATTAAATAATTATTTTTGTTCCACGTAGCAAATAAATCCTTTACGATTAAAATTTTAAAAGTTGTCTCACATTATCTTATACTAATAACGACATGAAATAAGTGAACATCACTTAATGTGTTTAAATAATGGGTAAAACATAAAAACACATCACAAAAGTTAAATTAATTCTTATATCACTAGCTAATAAATTACATTTTATATTACTTATATGTGGCATATATAGAAGAAGGACATGATACATAATTTAAATAAATTATATAACTCAAAAAATTCACTAAATACACATGAAGGGTCACAATCATGACTTGGGCGAGATATATTACTCAAGATATTTTCAGATACATACAGAAAATTGCGATATATAACTTGGTGTGATATATAATTCAAGTTGTCCTATAAATATACAAATATATGTTAATTCGTTCAGACAAATACATAGAGAGAGTTACGATATATACATATCAAGTCGTTTAGATAAATACATTCAAATTTCAAATACATACAAAGAATCGCAATATATAACTTGACGTGATATATAACTCAAGTAGTCCTCAAAATATGTACAGATACAGTTAAGTCGTTCAGACAAATACATCCAAACTTCATATACATACAGAGAATAATAATATACAAAAGCGTACAGAAAATCATAATATATAAATTAATGTGATATATAACTTAAATAATCCTCCAAATATATATAAATGCATATAAATTCGTTCAAATAAATACATCAAAATATTTCCGTATGGAAAAGGCACCAAAAAAAAAAAAAAAAAAAAAATTGCAAAGGCGGAGTCCTGCTACATATAAATAAGGCAACAATACCAATGCGGTACATAAACCGCACTCTACCATCACCGGTTACTCTCTTAATTAGGGTTTCTCCGTCGCCGGCATCACCGCATTTCTCCAGCGAATTCACCGTTGTTCCTCTTTTGTTCAATCCTTAGGTACGGCAATCGTACTTACGCCTATGTAGTTTCTTCGAATTTATATGCAGAGCCCTAATATTTGCTAATTTTTAGAACGAAGAATCGGTTTATGAATGCATTTTGTTTTGGAATTCTAGCTTGAAAGTGAATGATTTTTGGTGAATCGTGTCGTTCGACAATGGTTTCTGGTGGTATGCATGAGTTGTTGATTTTCCTTGTTTTGCCTTTTATTGGTATGCTGCTGCTGTTGTTGTGCTAATTCAATGAGAGGCTGACTATCTCATCTGACGTTCTTGTCTGCCAATCCTTTCATCAAGAGCTTTAATCAAGAATCCTCTAAGGCAGTTGTTCACTCGCAAGGTCCAGAAAAGTTCTCTTATACCAATTATTTTACCCCAATGAGTAATAATTAATTGACAGAAGTAACTCTGATTTAAGCTAATATTACTTCCAAATCAGTAGACACTGTTTCATTATACCTTGAATTCAAATCAGCAACTTAAGTAGAATTACTTCTGCTTCTATTATTCTGGTTCTGAAAATAAGCACCATGCTTGCAATTCCATACTCCATTTGATAATATGATTGAAGAAGAACACGAATTAGGGGAGAGAAGGGAAATCATATGATCTTGTAGGGTTTTCTACTTTTTGTGGTATACGTCTTTTGTACTGGCATGTTTGGCCCCTTCTTTTACCTAGATCTGGTTACATTATTTAAAAAGGAGTGAGAAAGGGAAGTTAAAGTGAATCAGTATTAGATTTTTTAGAGGGAAGAGAGAGAGAAGGGTGATATGAACACCAGAAAATTTGGGTTCAAAACTCTGAATCTTTCTTCGCCTGTCAAATTTGTTATGTCTGGGAGTAAAGACAAGCAGTCAATCCCTTTTAAAGCAAATAGATCTCGGGCTGTCCATGAATCACGCCTTGTTACACTTAATCAGATTTCAATACTCTTAACCAATTTAAACTAACTTATGAATATTCCCAGGCATCATGATTGGATTTAAAAGTGGTGCAGCACTCCAATTTTAGAAACGTACCATCCCTAATAAGCATAAATTTTCAGTGACCAAAGCTTCGGTTTTGTTTAAAAAAAGTTTTGTACTATATGGAGCCATGTCTTAACTTTGTGAATGTATATCGATTGAATTTCATTGGCAGGTAGTCAGGTATTACCCGGAGCATTTGGAGGAAGTGGAATGGCATCTTCTGATGATGAAGCTGAAGCAGTCCCTAGTACCGTCTCTATCTATGAATTTGTGGATGATAAGGATGAGCCTGTTTCATTTGAGGAGTTAACATTTCAGTGGAATGATGCTGAGAGATTGGATGGGAATAAAAGACATGTTTTCTTGCGTGGGACTGCTGATGATGGCCTTCAGAAGATTTATAAGCAGGTCACAACATGGAAGATTGATTTTTCACGTATGGAGCCAGCAATTTCTGTTTTAACTAAAGAGAACGATTGGATCAAACTTGAAAAACCAAGGAAGGCTTTCCAGGATACCATTAGGTCAATCTTGATCACTGTGCATTCCTTGCACTTCCTGAAAAGAAATCCAGAATCTTCTGGCAGAGCTTTGTGGGATCATTTATCTAAAGTTTTCAGGTTCACATATTGATATCTTTTGTATTTGCATATTTTTTTTCCTCAAGAGGGATCTGGAAATCTTACCCGTGTTTTTGTAGTGTGTATGAACCCAGGCCTTCGGAGAATGACCTTGTGGATCACATGAATTTTATCGATGAAATTGTTAAGCGTGACAAAAAATTGGCTCAATCCAAGGTTTGTATGATTCCTTTCTGTGCTTAGGCAGCACTTGGATCTAATTTCTAATGATTTTAAATTCACTGTTGTTATCTATTGGGTTTTCCCTCATCCCGTTTCCTTCTTTGACATACAATTGCATAAGTGGGTAGAACTGAATGTAAGTTGGCATGGCCTTGACTGAATAATTTGCATTGTAAAAGTGGATTAGTTAGTTAAGAGATTTCACATAATAATAGTTTATTTAGTAGGTGCTTGACCATGGGATTTGGGGATCAAATTTGAAATTAGCGTTTGCTTATGTAATGTGAGCAAAACTTCAACTTCAATTTCAAATCATGATTTGAAATCCCAAATTCTCCATAAAATAGGATCTCAATTTCTTTTTAAATATAAAACATGGTCCATAAGTTCATATTTGCAAATTAAATGCCCATCATTTTAAATTTTGCAAAAAAAGATTCATGTTTGACGTGAAGAACTTATCCGTACCATATGGGAAGATTATATCAAAAAATAACTGGTTATTACTATTGTTAATTTGTTTAACCAATGATTCTTTTTAAAATTATGTATATGGTAGTTTATGATAGCATGTAATCACTAACAATTATCCATAAAAAGAGCATGACGATATGCAGTAAATTAATGTAATGCCGTATAATATTTTGTTACCTTGTTTATAACTATGGTTTGCTTATTTGGTAAGATTGTTTAAGAGTTGAGGAAGTGTTGAATAGTTTTCACAAATTGTAGGGTTGTCATGTGTTCAGCAACACCAAGTGTTACCCCACTAGTGGGGCTTGGGGAGCGTAAAATGTAAGTAGAACTTACTCCTGCCTTTTAGAGATAGAGGTTTGCTTTTGATAGACCTTCAACTAAAATA
Organism: Withania somnifera; assembly: GCA_039654485.1. Taxonomy (NCBI): domain Eukaryota; kingdom Viridiplantae; phylum Streptophyta; class Magnoliopsida; order Solanales; family Solanaceae; genus Withania; species Withania somnifera. The sequence continues at coordinate 1,125,060 of JBDJHY010000002.1, forward strand.
AAGCCTACCAAGCAGTTTGAACAACGGGATACATAACAACAAATTAATGCGAAATGGAGAGTGTTACACAACAAACATGGGAAAGAACATCAAGGAAAATTAGATAATCAAATAATCATAGCGCAAAAGAACACCAGTGAATGCCAAAATCAAAGATTAAGAGACTACAAAAGAAGTACTAATATTACCGGTTCAAAGGAGGGTGAAAGTAGGACCACCAAGCATGTATCGTAGGGCAATGAGAGAACACTCAACCACAAACTAACCTTTTACCCTAATTCATGACCTCCAACTCTCCTATTTGGGGTTATGTCTTCGATAAGAGTAAGATGCGTCATGTCTTGTCTAATCATTTTTTCCAATACTTCTTTGACTTGCCTTTACCTCTTCTGATACCTGTCACTATCAACTGTTCATACCTTCTCATTGGTGCATTTACACTTCTCTTCTTCACATGTGTAAACCATTTCAGTCTCGCTTCCCTTATTTTGTTAAAGCACAAAGGTTATTCCTATTTTGTTCCAGAGATCTTCATTCCTAATCTTGTCTCCCTTAATATGTCCACACATCCCCTCAACATCCTCATCTTTGTGACTTTCTATCTCTTAACACGAGAGTTCTTAAAAGGTTAACACTCCGCTCCATACAACATAGTCAGTCTAACCAACACCCCATAGAGTTTACCTTTATTTGGATTAGTTGGAAAGAGAGAAACAAAAGAGCTTTTGACAATGTAGATTTGAGTTTTTTTCGATGAGGAATAACCTCTGGTCACTCATTTTCTTTTGATGCACACAGAGTCCCTTCTTATACATAAGAATGGGTGGATTTTGTAGAGGACCAAATTTTGTGTATTTTTACCTTTTGGTTTATCCCTTGTAAACATGCATAGGCCATGTATATGAATGGTTTACGTTTACCTTACAAAAAAGAACTTACCTTTTTGTTTTGGTGACACTTTCTTTTCTCACAAGACCTCGGAGATGAGCCTCTTACACGAATACAATGTATGATATCATCAATAATCTCTCCATTACCTTAAACTAAAGAACCTAGGTATTTGAAACATCCTTTGAGGATGAATCCTCACTTTCACATCGACCTTAGGTGCATTGGTGCACAATCACTGAACTTCGACTCCAAGTATTCGGTCTTGGTCATGCGCAACCTGAACCCTTTAGATTCTTGTGTTTGTATCTAAACCTCCTCATCTGGTCAACCAATATAATATTATTTGTGAATAAAATACAACATGGCACCTCACCCTGAGTATGGCGCGTCAGCTCATCAATAATCGGTGCAAAAAGGAAAGGGCTAAGAGTCTACCCCGAGTGCAACTCTATCATGAGTGGGAAGTGTGTTGATTCTCCTCTTACTATCTTTACGCTATTCTTGGCTTCATCGTACATGATCTCAATCGCCTTAATGTATCATTACATATACTCTTGTAGCCTCCAAACATTTCCAAGGAACCTCCTGTGGGACTTGGTTGTATGCTTTCTCTGTATTGACTAACATCACGTGTAAGTCCTCTTTCCTTCCCTATACTGCTCAACCAGTCTCCTCACAAGGTGGATGCCGTTTGTGGTAGATCTCCCTGGCATGAAACTGAACTAGTTTTTTGTAATAGACACCCTTCCTCACTCTCATCTCCACTACCCTCTTCTGCACATCCGTAGTATGACTCAGCTACTTGATATCCCTATAGTTGTATCCCTATAGTTGTTAAAGTTCTGAATATCACCCTTGTTTTTGTACAGCAAAATCATTGTACTCCAATTCCATATGTTTATTAGAAAACAATACAACTCAAAAGCTCCAAATTGCATATGAAAAAAAACTTCAACTTCAAAACAATTTGATTTTAAATTAATGCTTTCAAATCATGATTTGAGATCATGTCACGAAATCTTGGTGATCTTCTCTATCTAATGAATGGGGAGTCCGCTTTAAAATCGTCCGCCCCAAACTGGCCCTTATACTTTGAATTGTTAGGCGAGGAAAAACTTGCCAGGGATAGCTGGCAAGTCTCTTTTTATAAGAAAAGCCTATTAAACTAAACCATGAGGTCTTTCATGTAAATCATGAGGTCTCAAATTTAAATTCTAACTGAGATAAAAATATTAGGTGTTTTCTTTTCATTTGTCCAAGCCTAGGTGGACGGAATTACCTGGTGCCTATGCTAGTGCGACCCCATTAGTTGATGTACGCACAAACTGGTCCTAAGACATGGTTATTAAAAAGAGATTGCTTTTTCAGCTATTGCTGTTACGTGTATGGCTTTAGTAGTACTTTTCACATACTTCCTCGAATGGACCCCGTCCATTCCGTTTTTACATGGCTCTATTTGAGTGTGCATGAAGTTTAAGAGTTGATTTAACTTTTTTAATGACCTTTAAAACTTGATTTATTGCGTATATGTTATATTAGTAATGATAATTTGAAATATTGAGTAATATTTGAATGGTTAGTTTGATAGAGAAGGCATCGTATCAAATTTACAGGTTGATGAATTTGAATACTTGAAATTTGTGAATTTTACGTAGGAATAGCATATGGTCAAACATTTCGGGATAATATTAAAATTGAAATTGAGTCATTTAAAATGGTATAGGAGGAGTATTCTTTTATAGAGCCCATTTAATTTATTTAATTCTCATGTCTGTATTTGAAAGAACTTCTAATATGTCCCATAAATATACATAATTCCTTTTGGTCAAAAACGGATTAACCAATGTCTAAATTGAAATGGAATTCAATCTCAGGTCTTTTTCTTAAGCCTGAGTTTTCCTTTTTTTCTTTTTGGAGTATGTTTTATTTTCATTTTTGTCATCTCAAATATTTTGCATCTTTATAGGAAAAAGTTAAACTGATCTTGTTTTATGCAGGTTTTACTTAAATTTTTGGAGGAGAAGCCTAAGAAGAAGAAAATCTTTGATGAGGTTGTGCAGATTCTTTCCCTTGTTTTCTCTGACCTTTAAGCCAGATTTAGGGAACAGAACATCTGGCTTTGATTTTGAGCTTGTGTTTATTTCTTTTGGCAGGTTGGGTCAAAATCCGAGTTCATAGTTGATGAGATCATAGCTAATAATGAAGAAGAAGAGGATGAAGACGAAGACGAAGATGACACTGATTACAATCACTTTGAATCTCTGTGCGCAATATGTGATGATGGTGGTGAACTTCTTTGGTATGTGCTGAGCATTCACTGTTCCACAAAGACAAGTCTGATGTCCGGCTTGTGTTGCATCTTTCCTTGAATCTGCACTCGCATACTTGAATTATCAGTTTGCTTGATGTTTTATCTCATCTGATTTTCTTTGTTCTATGTTCCATTTTGGTGTTGTGTTTGCACCAAGAATACAGATTTGTACATAGGTTTAGGCCATTGATTCAGTTTGTGGTTATCTTAGTTAACTAAACTCTAAAGAAGGGAACGATAAGCTCAACATTCCTGTGTCTAACTGAATGCATAGATACATGCCCACCTTCTTTGTTGATTATTATTTTTTTTTTTGTTCAACTAGTGTCAGATTGGCATTTTTGTTTGCACCTACTTCTCCTAAGAACTTCTGTAATTTCATGGTCAGTATCTACCTGATAGTAGCATGCAGTTAAATCCTGCTTCTCTTTTCAGAGGTGGTTGGTTTTGGTTCTGAATTGCTTATTACTATTATTATTATTGTTATCTAGTGGATTTTTTTCTGCTCCAAATAACATGCCTCTTGTGACCCAACCAGCTGTGATGGAAAGTGCTTGAGGTCGTTTC
>JBDJHY010000002.1:1157589-1169740 GCA_039654485.1 Withania somnifera
AGAGAGTGAAAGGAGAGATGAAAGCGAAGGGGTGAGTAGAGAGAGAAAATTTGTAAGATGCAAAAAGAATTACAGTGCTCAGTCTCGCGATGGAGAGTGACCCGATTGGGGTTGACCCATATGGGCTGAACCCGGCCCAGCCCATTATTTTTTTTAATTTTTTTAATTTTGTTATCGATTGGCTTAAAATTCGATTAATTCGTCGGAAATGACTTGGTGATCAATACTAATCATGATAAATGTCGTTTATTGATATATGGGGGTGAGAAAATACGAATTCATAATATATGGACAATTTTTGTGTGTACTAATATTCGATTGACGAACTCCAATTGATTTGAAATTTGATTGATTCATTATCTTGATAAACATTGTTTTTTTGGCATTTCGGAGTACAAATTTATGATTATGAGGTTTTCTTCTAATTTGTATTAGTACATGTTGATTTTCCTGCGTATGATTGACATAATTTGATTATAGTAGCTCTATCCATGTATCCTACTTCTCTTGTAGGTTTGTTCATGTGCGACACATATAATGACAACAAATGATACAATTTATTCAAACGTTGTTTATTTTTCTAAATTTGATCGACGGATTCCGATTGGCTTGAAATTTGGTTGGTCCGTTAGAAACGACCTCATGATCGATACTCGTCTTCATAAATGTTGTTTATTTGGCATTTTAGAGTCATGAAATACGAATTTATGATTATGAGGTTTTTTTAATTTGTATTAGTACATGTTGATTTCCTGCGAATGATTGTCAAAATTTGATTATAGTAAGCTCTATCCCTGTATCCTACTTTTCTTATAGATTTATACATCAAATTGTTCATGTGCAACACTATATAACGACAGAAAATGATACAATCTATTCAACCTATTGTGTTTATGAAAACAAATACAAGACAAACAACACGATACAACATTATACAATACACTAATGCAAATACAATTTCATTGGGAGAAAATACATAACAACCATCAGAACATAGTGTAAGTTGTAAATCATCCTATATAGGTCATTTATGTAATTTACGTGATATCTTGTATTCTAGAATGCTTCGGTAGCTGCCCCAGGTCATTTATAACCTGTTAAGACCAGTAGTCCGGCTCCCTGGCTATTCAGTTGAGATTTATCTCACTTGTCTTATTTTAGAGCCTGAACTTAGGCACTCGTTGACTTTCAAGATGAGCTCGAAATAGAATTCTGAAAGTTTCTTTAGCTCCAGAACGTGAATTTGGTTTAGGTGGACCCTTGGTCCGAGTCCAGGAGCTTTCGGTGCGACTTTATCTCTTTTTGCGAGATAATAGTTGGTCGGCAGCTAAATATTTGACTTCGTTCAACATTTGATGATCGGAGCATCGAATCAAAAATTCGACTTGCCATCAGCTATGAAATGTCGATTTTGAACTAGAAAGAGTGTTGGTTCGCTTTTCGATGCATCCGGTGCAATTTCAAGTGCTTGGGTGAAATTAAGAAAGTTTAGGCCCAAGTGTTGCCTTGGTGAAAATTTCTCCGAAACAACCTAGGATCTAAATTTTAACCGCATCGTTGATCCTGAAATGTCATTTCGGTTGTGTTTGAGCGTAGCAAGTTCCGAATGGGTCTGGAGGCCCTGTTCCAAGTCCCTAAACTTTCTGATTTTCTAGTGCATTGCAGCACTAGGTTGGACCTTCTTAGGCTTTGGCGCGACCGCGCCAACCAGAACTAAATAATATTCCCTCTGTTTAGCGCGATGGCGCTCCATGAACATTGATAGCGCAAAGTCCCCAGGTCCCCCTTTAGCGGGATTGTGATACCATAACACCGATAGCACTAATTCCCCAGCCTAGCCTTTACCACAATGGCGTCATACCAGCGCTATCACACTAAACTACCACCTTGCCCTTTACCGCGATCACTTTGCACTGCGTCCAGGCCAATATATGCTTCCTTCCTTAATTTTTCGATCATTCCAAACACAATTCCCTTTTCGAAGCGCTCTCTCTCTCTCTCTCTACATTGAATTCCTCTAATATTCTTCACTATTAGCCTTGAGCAACTCCACTCCATCAAAGTTCTTAGCTCCGTCCTCGTATTTGGTAAGCTTTCATCTCCTTCAATTTCCACAATTTCCATAACCTTGGTGATTTCCACCATTAATGCCCCATGGTCAAAGCTTTGTAAACTAGTGTAAATTCTTCAATTTTTAGATGGTATTAGTTGATAAGGGGTGCATCGAGATGGTTTTACTCCATAGTCGACTCCCCACGTTACTTTCGATACGTGACTCTCCAGTGTATTTATGCGAAGTTATGTAAAGGTTTACATTTCCTTTCACTTCTTCTCAGGCCATTTTGAGGCCCTTCCTTTACTCGGTTTGTGCTCATTTTCTAAGCATGAGTTTCTGGTGATGCTAATTGTTTTCGGGTCTGGTTAGCAGTTCTACCAGGCCCGTTTTAGGCCTAATTTTTTGCCCAATCTAGAATTAAGTATAATTATTATTGTTGGATTCGTCTTGACATAGGGGTTCTTATTTCATCATAGGTGATTCGAGGTCATTTGTTATCGGTCAAGTTATTCTTCGTGAGTTGCAACGCATTATTCGTCAAACGATAGGTAGGCTCCGTGGGGCTTATTGTGGGGACATAGATTTTATAATTGCGCTAAATAGCATCCGTGGGTTAAGATTTTTGGTTGATACTATGACCTTTAACCGTTTCTTCTATTTTACTCCATCTCTTTCTTGTGACGGCACTCGATGTAATGCGATGTCTTGGACCTAGTATTAGCCTTGTGACTGTCGTAGGGTGACTCTGGAAGTAATAGAACACTATTGCATGGGTTGGTGTCTTGTGTTGCTAGTTGTAGCTTCATTGAGCCTATACAGGGCATTGGTTAGCTGTAGATATTGTTTGTGTTGAGGTTCAACTTGAGAGTGCATTTGGGGTCGGGGCACCATTATTACTGTTTTCTGAAGATAGTTATCCTTGGAGGTCAATTTTATTATAATAAGACTAAAATGGCTTGATCCGAAATAAAATGGGATTTTCTGGTAATAATAATAATAACATAATTGGCCTTTCCACTTGCTTTAGACTCGGTTGCATACCGAGCACCCAGTATTACCTTTTATACTTATTTTAGCCCTGGTTTCACACTCTGACATCGGGTACCACAGTCTACTGCTTATGCTGGTACTTGAGTCAGACTTTGCTCGGCAGTAAGTATAACTTTTCATACTACTTCATGCTTGCTGATTAGGGACCCTATCTCCTGTGATACCGAGACTTGAGGTATGGCACGATGATAGTGTTATATTGGGGCATTAAATACCAAAAGAAAGTCTCCCTGAGGCTCTGTGATTCGATATATAAGAACATTGTGACGTTAGGAGTTTTATACGCGGTTGGAATACCTCCATAGACCCTTTCTTTCTGGGGATGAACACGCTGAAGAATGGGTTTGTGGTGGAGTTGAGGCACTCGGAGGTATCCCTTTCATGGTCCTGCCTGCTGGTACTTCAGGTGTCGTAGGAGGAGTGTACACATGAACTGAGCATCATTGTGTCACTATTTACTTTATCGCACTTTGTTTTTATGTACTCTCCGGTAGTATGGGATGCTGGATGAATAATTATGACTTCTGTATTCTTTTTCATTCTTACGAGGGCTTGGCAGAGTTTTACTTGCTTTATTTACCTTTACTGTTTTATATACTGCTAGTGTTTGGGGTAGACTTTACTTACTGATCATCCTTATCTAGTAGGCTTATATGTGCGTGTTTCTATTTGTTATACCTTTTCCTTCCTTATCTTGAGGTTACCGGTACACTGCCCGGGTTCCCCTTTGTTTCTTTTCTATCTATCTTGTCGTTCTTACTGTTATTATTTCTGTAATGTTGCATGGATCTCGAGTATGTCATTTTATTCTTACCTACGATCCTTCAATGTGGTTTAGCTAGCTATATTAGTTCTTTATCGGTTCCTTATTTCTGTCTGAGTAGCTAGCTTTCTATTATGTTGTTATACTTGCTTTTGTGACCTATTTATCGTATTCTTGTTATTTATCGCTTTTATATTTGTCATGTGTCTAGATTGGCCCTCGAATCCTACTGGGTACTTGTAAATTCGGCGACTTGTGCTCATACTACATTTGTGTTCCCCTGGTGCAGATCTGAATAATAGCGCCCGACGTTGATTAGTTGTTTGTGCCTCTTCGCTGCTACTTTTGGATATATAAGGTGAGATATAGGACGTTCAGCTTCGACCTGCATCTCATTCAGCTTTATATTTTGTCTATCTTTTCAGAGACAGACTTGTCCTTATTGACTTATAGTTGTACTTTGTACTTAGTGCCTCTATATATACACTGATAACATGTGTTAGGGAGGTTTGTTGATTCCTGTTATGTTATTGCACTTTCCTCACTTCATCTGTTTTCTCTTTTATTCTTTTGTTGCCTTTGTGTGTATCGTACTTGCTATAGTAGCCCTCCGCTATGATTCTGGTCTACGGGGTTAATTTTTCTACTGGTGGGTTAGTAGGTGGCATCATGATCTAAGAAATCGAGTTGTGACATCCTAACAAAAAGGGAATCACTCAAAGTAATGACATAAAATGTTCTTGACAACACTCCAAATAGGACACATGGCTGCAACTTGCAATAGGCCTCAACCCCAAAAGCTAGATCATGAGAAAGGGTTGCAAACTGCCTCTCATGGTACAAAATCAGATTAAGTTGGCCAGGTTATAGCAGACGGAAACAAATGACTCCCTATCTAGGATTGATCTTCGAGTTTACTCTTTCTAGTTTGGTTTGTCACGATCAAAATTAACAATTTCTTGGTATTTATTAGAATCTCTCACATAATACGTACTCCTATGTCCCTGAACATCCAATACAAATGTCAAAAACTTAATTGGTCCTGATTGATAGTAAGAAAAAAAAAACAAAGTATTTGTGGAGAGTAAAAGTTTCCTGAAGAGTTTTTATTATCTCGATAAAAAACGATCTTTTTCCGTACTAACACAATGTGAAAGAATATTCCTTTAAAACTTTCTCGGAATATAAAGAGATCAAAAACTCTTTATCGAGACTCGAGTAATAGATGTCTTAAATTTATAAAGATCGGAATTAAGCTACTCAAGATTCCGCTAGGTAGACAAGAAAAATGAGACATCTATAAAACAAGAAGCATCAGCGGTCTAGTGGTAGAATAGTACCCTGTCACGATATAGAGCTGGTGCAAGCCTATCGGAGTATGTTGTGATGAATATTTTTTTTTGGCTCCACACGCAAATTTGAGGGATGTCATAACCAAGCATGTCATCAACATTGTAGTGGTGAATGAGATGCGAGAATCACGTTCCTTCACAAGTTCAAATCCTGTTAGTAATTCTGAATCCCCTTGTATGAATTTCTGATGTTGTCACTGCAGATATGACTCGGTACCTCTATGTACCTAGTTAGTCATATGGATTCTTGAAACTATTGAGAAGTTGAGGGATATCATAACTAAGCATGTCATCAACGGCTTGTATCATCTTTGGTTTCAACTTCTCAAAATTGTCAATGTTATAACCACTCAGAACTTCCCTAAAATGTTCAACATTTGGAAAATCTCCAGCTGGCAAATGGTGAATCTTGAATGAAAACATTAAGACATACTACTCCATATCTATGTTGCTTATACTCTCCAAAAATGTGACCTTACTAGTGTCGGATCCTCCAAAAATACACTACTTTTGAAGAGTCCGAGAAACATAGTAATAAGTTCATATAGAGTTTAGTGAACAAGGAGCGACACATACCTTTATAAGTCCATATAGAATTAGTGAACAGGGGGTGACACATACCTTTACGAATTCATCTTCCAAGTTATCGATCAGTTTTTTTTGAGTCTTCACTTTGCCCATCATCGCGGGCATCTCCTTTTTCAGGTGACTTATGATATAAGCGTGTATCTTGGCAGCTCTAGCACGTTTGACAAATTCATTTATCTGTGCATAACAAAACACGACTCTCATCCACGTTTGAAGTAAATCAGACGCATAGATTACAATAATAACTACCCCTCAATCCCAAATAAGTTGGAGTCAGCTATTAAAACCTCACTAACCATATATCCTCATGTAAGTTCAACTCAAATAGGAAGCATAGTTTATGAGCAAGAAAAAATTTAGAACCACATTCAGAGATTGTGAACTTACACGGCGATCACAAGCCTTTTTGGGTATGTTTTTCAGGTCTGTAAGGAGATCATTCTGTTCCTTTTCAAAAAGTTCTTTCCCCAAAGGCCCTGTGAGATCCTCATTTATCGGTCTGTCACTAAATGATCTGTAAAATCAAAAACATCCATGGAGCTTATGCAAAACACCGAACTCCCAAAAGGAAAGAACTTTTGTCTTACTTGCCATCTAAAAATGAAATATGTTGGATACTTTAAAAATCTATGTTGCTCGGACTCCCCAATAATGATGGCGCACCCGTGTTGGATCCTCAAAAAGTATACTATATTTGTTAGATCTGACACATACGTCAGGATTTGGAGAGTCCGAGCAACATAGTTAATAATTATGCATGCAAATATAGACAGAACTATGAAATGCACATGCACATTTAGATATTTGCGAACCTTATCTCTGCGCTGGAGCAAGATAATCTTAAAACAGAAGGTAGTAAGAAACACACCAGATCGATGACCAAACATGAAGTCTCATAAGCTATGTTTCTCGGGCTCTCCAAAATGCTGCTGCATCCGGATACTCCAAGAACGTCCACTACTTGGAGAATCTGACATGCATCCGTCGACAGTTTTGAAGAGTCCGAGCAACATAGCTCGTAGGTGGAATGTGAAATTGTAGGTCCAATATGAAAGTCCAGGAACGTCAAAACTACTTGTAGGTCCAATAGAAAGTCCAGGTGAGTAGTCTAGATTTCATCTTTCCATCAGTAGTGAGAACCAAATTGAATAGTCGGTTCACTATAATGTCAAGACATCAAGGTACCACATGGTTGTTTCTATTCTCACATTTTCATTTTGTGCCGAGGTAGGGGTAAGGTCTGTGTACACTCTACCCTCCCCAGATTCCACCTTATGGGATTACACTAGGCATGTTTTTGTCGATTGTCATTCTGTGCCGCTTAGTCACATCTAGTTTGCTATAACACTCACAAATCAACTATGAACTGATGGAATATATAGAGATCATACCCTATGTAGACGCGTGAAACTTCAGGCGTATTCTGAACTTTCCCCAACGACCACATCAACGCTCCATACACCCTCATAAGCTGCAACCAGGACCAGTTAAGAAAATAATTTTAGCACAGTCTATACAGAGGCAGCGAACATGAATGAAAGAACAAATAATGTGCCTTACTTGTTGGGTATTAACTTGGTCAGCCTTGTTCAATACCACTCGAATCTTATCATCATGACCTTGAAGAGATGCAATCACACGTTTGAATTCATCGCTAATATCAAGTTTGTGGGGATCAAATAGTAGCAGAATGAGATCACACTTAGCAGCAAACCAGGATGTCACCCCCGTAAATTCATAGCTCCTCTGCGTTCGTTGCTTTTCCCTGATAAAACCACGGGAGTATCGACCAATGTGATACTTTCTAATAGCTTTTCAGACATAAAAGAGAAACAATGGCTCAATGTCTATAAAGATTGTTTTCATTATATGGTAGAAGTAACGAAGAGTCCATTAACTCACAGGATGTGTCAGTTGAGAACACTCAAACTTCGACAGAAACGATGTTCCAAAAGTTGTCAGACCACTAAATGGCATATCTGCTTGAACCGCAATGGTATTCCCTGGAATACTTCTTTCATCAGGTCCGTTCTACATAATACACAACAAAAGTTAGAGAAGTATCTTATATGAGTTCACGTGAACCCAATAGCTTATTCCCAGATCCTATACATGCACTAACAAATTAACGCTAGATCGCAAATCTAGTTATTATTTTATATTAACTTGAGATAATTACAGGAAAACATAAATTTCAGATCCTGGATCCGCCTGAGGATAAAATGAGCAATTGTCTAACAAATTTTAGCATACCAACACCGTTAAAAGGGATATATTTTTGAAAACGGTTAAGTGATACTCCTTCCTTACTGATAAAACAGGATTATATGTTAGACCGGATAGTTAAACATAGTATGTAATATGTATCGAAAAGCAAACTGTTTTAGAATCCTAAGACTTCATCTAAATTTTAGACTCTAAAATATGCATATTACTATTTTTCCCGAGACAAATTTTAACGAAAAGGATTCACCCATAGTAAAAATCAGATAGGTGCAGGTACCATCACGACAACGAATCTGTCTGTTGTAGGTTCTGGTCCAATATGAGCACCTATAGATATAAAAGAACCATAAATGTAACTGCAAAACCCAAAAAATGCACGGACAAAAGCATATAGACAACCAAAAAAAATCTCTTTTCCTAACCTGGATAACTGGTTCTAAGTAAATGCTTTATGAAGGTCGTTTTACAGGTGGAGTATTGACCCAAAAGCATCACCATCGGTTTGGCATCAAAATCACTATTTGTCTACCAATATAGAAGAATAAAGAAGTTAATTCATCTATATGTATCATCGTCGTCATGATACCAATACGAAGATAACGTAGTTGAAGGGGAAGAAACGAAATTAAGCTCTTTTCCTAATTGATCAAATGCTACACCTACCAATAGAGGAGAGACAAAATCACTGAAGTGATATGTAACTTCAAGTGGCTTTAGTTTCTTAGCGTACAACTTCTTCAGTCCATCGGTTATTGATGTAACATAGTCTGTGGGACCTGAAAGGCTAATGATAAGGACCGAGATTCACTCCAGGAGCTATATGATGTGTTCAGGACTATTGGAGAAAGGACATTCCCGTGAAATAATTTTAACAGATGGTTTATGACATCAAAGCAAGCCACACTTTTCATTGACAGACGAGGACCACCATAATTGTTCACAAGTTTGCTTCATAGGTAGAACATGCCATCATGTTTGACTGGTAATTATCAAAAGAAGTCCCACTTGTACAACGTAAAAGTTATACAGAATATAATAAGTAAGCCTGTCGATCATTTTAAGACATCGTATAACAGAAGTATGTCACATAATTTCATATGAAGATAGTGTAGAAAGGTACTGCTTCTAGAAAAGGATTCCATTTAAACAACTGAAATATGACAGCGTTGTGTCTGATGCAAAACAAACGGAATCATTTGAATAAAGTTAATATTCAGAATGTACAACAGGCAAGCATCTGAAAAGTGCATTACTTAAGCAAGAACATGCGATATTTGAGTGTTACAGCACACAGAGACAAAATGAGAGAAGATCCTTGAGACGGTTTGCCACATCCTATGTCAACCTTTAGACGCGCTTTTCATATGAAACTGAGGTGATTGAAGGTGTTAAAATAGGACGAGCAAACCTTAATATCACTGAGGAAGAAAGTCCTCTCAAAAATCTTACGCTCTCTTGGAATTCATGCAGATTTCGTGCAAAATCGGCATAATGGAATAAATAGATACATATTGGTGGTAGCGATAAGAATATAAGGCTTAGTCAAGTTGGTACATTTACATTAAGCCTAACGTTCTTTAGGAGTACTCTGGTATTGTTAGAGATTGGTATTCTAGTAGAAATGTCTAGAATTTTTAGTGTTAGAGAAGCCATTGAATTGATATGTATCTAAATTGAGCAACATGGCTGGTGAATATCCATATAGCCGACCCGACTATGTTGATTTTTAGGCATAGTAAAGCAAAGCTAAATGCACAATAACCACATTCAGCTTCTTTGAAGATTTTGACGATGAAAACCAATTAGCTCGTGGAGATAGAATCAGACTGCCTGCTTCTCAATTCAATTAGTTAGATGCAGAGACTCCATTGACTTCTGCTTCCCAATTTCCCAAGAACGTAAACAAATAAATAAAACTCTTAATGTATATGTACTGAAGTAACATTACCATTACTGTCAGGTAACCGTTTGGCCACATGCTTCTTCTTCTGTAATACATTTTAAGTAACAGTTAAGCAACGGATGGTAAAAGAAAAATGTGACTATAACTGGTACACTTACAGCAAGAAGTCCATCCAGACCTTCCATTGTTTGTAGCTGCAAATTCTCAAAGTCAACTGCATTGAATTTGAAACCGTTCCAATTATAAGACCAGTATAAAAGAACAAATTCTACTAGCTAAAGAAAGCTACAAGGAATGACAAAAAATCATCTAAGCACATTCGCCAGAAGGTACGGTGCAATTGTAGCACGCATTGAGGATAAAATAAGAGAAGGTCGCTTGAGATGATTTGATCATAGCGTGCATCGACTTATAGATGTACTGGCCCATAGGTGTTAAACTATGGGAGTGAAGGTGTTAAAGGGGGATGAGTAGACCAAAAATTACATGGAAGAAAGTAGTTGTGAAGACCTTTAATGCACAAAGGAAGAAAAAAGATTCTTATAGGTGGTATCTACTGGTTGGCAATCCTCCCCACATGAGCTATTTTTTGGGGTTGAGTTAGGCTCAGTTGACATATTTTCACAGGGTATCAGAGCCGGGTCAATTCCCGTTTGGACTCCTGGTCCACGCTCTAGTTGGGTCTTGGGCGTGAAGGGGTGTTAGAGTGGGTGAAAATCACACATTGATTGGGGAATTGACTGGCGGTTTGTTTATATGGACTTCGACAATCCCCCATGAGCTAGCTATGGGGCTTGAGTTGGGCCCAAGTGTAATACTTTCACAATTACGATAATGTCATGAATAGAGCTTAAATGGAGAAATGTCGATTCATATAGCCGATCTCAACTTATTTGGGACCGAGTCATAGTAACTTTGACTAGCAGTCATGTGACAACTGACGTTACGAGCGTACTTTTGGTTATAGCTGAAGCCTCACTACTTACCTTCGGCATTTGAAAAATCACTTGTCACTGCATGGCCAGCTTGAGCCAAAGAAACCAACTGCATAGTGAAAAGCAAAGAATGATCTGCAGTTTATAGGGAAGAAAAGTAAGTACAAAAGAAGGAATTAGATTCTACACAAAGATCTAGTACCTGCATTGCAGTTATAAACTCTTTGAAACCAAGATATCCTTGCCGTTTAGAATCTGCAATTGCCCACACCTTGGGAAAAGTAGAGAAGTAAAATGATTTGTTGATGTTTTATTAAATAGTAAAAGTGATTCATAAAAATGCAAAGAATCATAGAACACATGAAATATTGCTGTTAATTGATTAAAACACAGGTATTAAACGCATAAAAGGTGTACAATAATAGGATATCGGCTTCATAGTCGTAACAGAAGGCTGTATATAAGTTAAAAGCACATACTATAGGCTGCATATAATCAAATGGTATATAGCATGGTATGCTGTAACACTCTCTCAAATACCTAAATGTCGGTGTTAAGACAAAGCTAGGAAGAATTTTTCCTACAACTTATCTCGAGGCTTTCAAATGCATCCAAGCAATTGGCATCCCGTTGAAAGATAGAAAGCATAGATAGAAAGCATAGATTCGTGAAATTTCATTTTAGCAGGCAAAGAAGAGAGTCATTTCGGCTCCAATATTGCTAGAGGCTATTTTCACGGCTTGAACCCTTAACCTCTTGCTCACAGGTTATGACCGTGGAGACAACCTCTTTCATTTCTGCAATGTAAGGCTATACATAAGACCCAAATGTTGGTCCAGCGGTAGCTTAGTACACAAAGTTGCCTTTTTTTTAGGTGCAAGCATAGGAGAGATGTCCATTCATACATATAGCTCGACGTTGCAAAAAATATGAGATAACCACCCTAATACAGAGTTAAAAAGTTATAGAAGTGCAACTATTAATAGTACTAACAATATTTCAAAGAAACACTGAAGAAATGAAAGGCTTATTTGAAAACTTTAAGCACAGAAAAAAGAACCTACTTGAGATCTTCCCGAGGCAAGTTTGACATCGCAAGGAAGCTGGTGACATCCTTTCCTATGAGACGTCCATCTCCATCTGTGACACAACAAAATTACACTGCGTCCAGTTCTAGAAACTCTTGAGAGTCAAAGCGTTCAAATTTAAATGATGGATTCATCTCCACATGCACATATCTAATAAGAATGACAGCACACCAAAATCAGCAGAACAAAA
>JBDJHY010000002.1:1211143-1223317 GCA_039654485.1 Withania somnifera
AGGGCTCAGTCTGCTATGATATAGGTCCTGGTGTCTTTCACACTATCACATAGTAACTGGTGCAATCTCTTCTGCTATCTATTTTCTTAAATGGAGCTATGACATTGTATTCCAATATTCACATTGCAGCAACCAAATATGATTATTGCATGAATCGAGAGAGAACCTGAGTAAGCTTCACTTCCAAGTTGCACCATCCCCTGCTGTCTGCTTCATCCTGGAACTGGAAGGTGGATCTATGCATATATCAACCGAACTTGGATTCCTGCAAACTCCGGATCATGGCTAAAGCTGCTGAATTCTCTGCATCTTTTACTCGTGACTTCTCATCTCCCATAAAAAAAAGCATGTCTTCAGCAATTACAATTTGCACAGAGCATATAAACCTCCTATCATGAGCGGGACCCATCTGTTTCTCTACTCTGCAACCATCAGAAAAGCAAACAAAACGAAACCAAATTCATACATTTAATGTGACAGGAACAGAAACAGAAACAGAAACAGAAAAAACTTGGCAGCATCTGGATATTGAGACAAACAAACTCAGAAAAGAATTACCAAATGAAAATCTTTCCCATAAGAAACACATGCATTCACCATGTTGCTAGTCCAGAAAATCCATTTTATATGGAGTGCTCTCAAGAAAAAAAAATTCTTAAAATACTAAACCTCAGACATTTGAAAATATTTGTAAAATAATACTCAGTAAGTTCATTTTACTGCTGTATGTCCAAAAAGTATAAGTCAGCAATGTATGTTAGCTCATCGATGAATGATACAATTCTAAATCTATATATATGATCCTATATAATTCTATAAACCCATTCCGTGCAATCAAGCCTTAAAGCTACTTCCAGTGGACAAAAGTTGGTAGTTCCACTGCTTATTATTGAATCAATGTTAGAGCATGTGGCACAATTTCTTGCTCTACTTTCTTCTATGGATTGACAAGGAGATATATAGAATATAAATGTATAATACAAGGATCCCCTTATACAACATGTTAAGACTGTTAAACATGATAATATAATTTTGCTTGCAGCAACAGATTTGAGTACAAGTAAACAAGTAATAACTTTGTCCACCCGACAGATAACTGACAAAAATGGCACTAAGTTCACTCATGAGAACAACTACCATCAAAAGGAAAAGATTAACCTGTAAGTTGGTTTGGGCCATTTCTCTCTTTGGCAAAGCTCGTTCAGCTTCTGCTTTGCTCCTTCGCTCTCTTTTGTTTGGTCAAATTCAACATCCATCTTTTTCTTCTGAAATGAAATAGATTCAACATCCCTCTTTTTTCTCTGGAATGGAACAGATTCAACATCCATCTTATCATAAGGGTCATAGAACAACTCTTTAAGAGCAGCCTTTGCCACTTGAAGCTTTGCATTTTCTTTGTTCTCAGAAGAAGCTGATGCGATAAATTGTCCATCAAGATAGACGCTGGCTATGTTTTTATCTCCCTCTTTCCGATGTTCTACATCAATTTGTTTCCCATCCTTTTCGCAAAGTCCAAACAGCATTCTTACAGGCTGTGGTTGTTCTTCCAACATATTCAGCATAATGATAGGCTCTAGCAGGCCTCTGAAGATCTAAAACAACAAGGCAACTAAAACATCAGGAAATCATTTCTATTTGCAAAACAAGAATGTCCTATTTATAGATCTAGAAAGTAATTGTATTTGAAGACCTTCAAGAAATATCTGAAATAAATCATTGGAGCAAAGAAAGAATGCTACATCTGTCTACTAGTGTGGGCAGGTGGAAGCTCAAATTTGTCAACCACCAAAGTTCATATTGGCTCTCATTGGTTTTCTCATTGAATCAATCACCAATTTTCTTCAATTCTAGTACCTCATTATTTCTTCTGTTTCCAATATGATTTCCACTGGTACGAAATATGAGGAGCCCTTCTTCTTCTTTATGCAAACTCACCTTTTATCCCAATATCTGAACAAATTCAAATTTCAACTAGTAACCTTCTCTGTCTTTCTCAGGCACATACGCAAACACACACGCACACAGCACTTTACAAAAGGATTGTGGAAGCACTAACTTAGTGTGTCAAGATTTAAATTGTGCAAATCCCCAATCATGTGCAGTATGGATGCTGTTACATAGATCAGGTTGCACGAAATGAGTAAGAGTTTTAGTAAAATAACAAAAGATTCACAATTGAAATTCTTGTTTTAGGAATACATCCTAATCATTTCTTTCAACAATTGGTGAATAATACGTACGAAACATTTCTAGAGGAAAAAACTTCTATCACCGAAAATTGACAAGCATACATAATGGCTACTCAGACATCACTCGGCTTGCAGCAGAAGTCACCAAAGCATGAAACAGGAGTATGGGTTGAGTCAGTTTAATGCAAGTTTACAAGGATAACTAGCTTAGCATGAAAACGGGGTTGATAAATAACAGTTAATGCCCCTTGATACTAACACTGAGGCTGTACACCTACTAATAGCCAATAACCTGCGAGACTAAATTCTTCAATTCCACATATTACATTTTCAAGTTATAACAGAAATCCAGAGAAATAAACATAGAGAATTCGTATAGCCAACATAACTAGTTGCGATCGAGACATAGTTGATTGATACATTGGTATTTCTAAATCTAGAAGGGAAAAAGAAGATAGAGTTTTTATAAGATCCTTGGCCAGCACAAACTTAAATAATAAGAAAGAAGCTGACCACCCAGAAAGCATTCACATCAAAGCCACAATCCAAATATACAGCCCCCATTACCGACTCCACAATGTCTGCAAGAACCTTTGGCGCTTTTACCATTCCGCCATAGAACTCCATCTCCTCCTCCTGTTGCACTGTTATCACGAATTCCTGCACCTGCACATATTCAAAGTCTCCTCTATTACAATTCCACAAAGGAACTATATTTATCAGTTCGACGATCTTGTGCCTAGGAAGTACGCCATGACACGCTATTACCAAAGGCAAATGAAGTGCCATATGCAATGGCTAACTGGAATCTTTCCTATCTGAAACAAGTATGACCTTAAAAGTTTGAGTACTTACAGAAGGAAGCAAAAGGGACATACATACTGGACAAGATGCAACTTCCATATTTCAGAACTACACATGCCAAACCAAAAGGACATTTTAGATTAATTCACTTCGTAATTTTTGGAAACTTGCTTACATGATCAATCCATATAGTAATTGGGAGGAGTTCTCCCAAGTTAATCTTTTCTACTTTGTTTTATTTTTCTACTTTGTTAACTTTTACAAAGCTAGTTACACTCTAATGTGGTGGAGAGTCCTCCACAACTTAGATGGTTACACTGTATTTTGAGCATTCATCTAGTTATATGTACATTTTAAAGACCTTAAAGCGTAAAAGGGATGGCATGTTTTCCCTTCGTATATGACATCAGGATGCCATTTCCCTTCCTTCATGTACTTAACATTTGAAGGGAAAATACACAAATTACCTCCTAAACTTATCGTGAAAAGCCTATTACACCCTTTAACTTTTATGGACATTCTTTTACCCCCTATTCTCAAGGGATTACTTACGTATTCTCTTAATTTTGAACATTAATATACAAGGCAAAGGTCAAAAGGTCAATATCTGATGAGTGACATCACTAGGTAGATTTGTATTAATTATTTAAAAATGTTTAATTCTATACACTCTCTATTAGATGCTTAATAGCTACCTCTTTGCTTGATAGATTCTCCCTCAGTCCCAAAATACTTGTCACGGTTCACTTCTCGAGACTTAAACTATACGAACTTTCACCAGCATTTTAAGATGTATCTTTTCTCCATATTGATACTAAAATAATTGCAACATAGAGTACTTTCCACATATTTTAGAATATCTAAATTTTAATTTTAAAATATAAAATTGAATCCAATTTAGCTCGAAAGATTAGTCAAATTGTCACTCAACAAGCAAAACCGGACAACTATTTGTGAAGGAGTAAGTACAAGTTAGCTTAATGGATAACTACACGTCCCAGCTACAATAACTTAAACTACATAACGCATTGAAAATGCTTTACATTTTACGACGGATATAAATACTTCTAGAAGAGATGAATCGATTAATGATATATATGTACTTTTCATCTAGGATTGCCAAATCGCGGCGGAGGTACTTATAGAGGCTGTGCTGGACAGCAACTCCAGCAAGTTTCTCCGTACTAACATTGGCGGCTCGGAGATCAGTAAGCTTATCACAGTCAACTTCAGGGTAAGTCACGAAGAAAATAATTCGAAATCGCTAAAGCGAGAGCTGCATCGCAGCTGAATGCGAGCCGCTGGTTTTCTAGAAGATGAATTAGGATAGGAAGAGTGAGTAAGAGCTTCTTCTAGAAGCTTCGTATTCTTAAATCGACACTTCAATAGCTCTTCTACCGCCCTTACTAATGTCGTCGTGTTGTAATTTCTTCCTCCCGCGCCGGTAACCTTTTCGTATAGTTTTTAAACATCTAAATTTTAATTTTACAATATTATACTAATATAATTCAATTTAGCTCGGAGTATTGTAAAATTGACTCTCGAACAGCTATAGTGTACCTTTTCATCGAGGATTGCTGAATCGCGGCGGAGGTATTTATAGAAATCGTGCCGGACGGCAACTCTAGCAAGTTTTTCCGTACTAACATTCGCGGCTCGGAGATCATTAAGCTTGCCGCAGTCAACATCAGGATAAGTCACGAAGAAATAACTCGAAATCGCCAAACTGAGAGCTGCGTCGCCGATGAATGCGAGCCGCTGGTAATTTATAGAAGATGAATTAGGATAGGAAGAGTGAGTAAGAGCTTCTTCTAGAAGCTTCGCGTTCTTAAATTGATACTTCAATAGATCTACCACTGCTGTGTTTGTAATTTCTTCCGCCGGTGACGGCAGAAACCTAGTTGCGTCGGTTGACATAGGGTGATTACCGGCGATTGAATGGATTTTGAATGTGAAAAATCTCCGAGGGAGGGAAACGACTTTGGAGTATCAGCAAAAAGTGCAAAATGCTCTGATGAAATTGTTACATTCCGGAATTTACGCATTACTACTACTTATAGTTTTTTTTTTCCAATCTCTTTTCTACTTTTTTTTTATAATAATGGAATTTTACAGCCAACAACAATTTTTTGGGGAACATATATCTAAAAGTATTTTAAATTTTTAAATTTTATTTATAAAATGTTTAATTTTTTAATTTAAATTATCATAAAATATTGATAAAATACACCCGAATTGTAAGTTATTTAAACATCATATTTAAAATTTCAGACACAACTGAATTATGAAACTTATAAAAAAAATTTAGGTATAACTTTTATTCTCGTTTTTTTTTTTAATTCTACCTTCACTATCTGCATTGAGATTTGGTTAAATTACCATCCATCTACCTTCACTATCTACACTGAGATCTGATTAAATTATCATTCATCTCATACCAGCAACACCGAGGATAGATATCAAGTAATTAATTAAACCCTGAGATCTCATATTTTAATATACTACATTAACTATTAAGTCAAAATTGCTATTGTATTGAACACATATTAACTCCTATAGTGGAAATAACGCTCATCCATTTAACAGTATCATTGTATGCGTAATTTTACCCATCAAAATTTAGATTATAATCTTTCATGATTCTCTTTTACTTAAAGAGTACGACACTACTTATTGTCTTGATTAAATTCGAATTTGTTGATGATTTACTCATTAATTACTAGGTCACGTCCCTATAATTTTATGCCGTAATAACATGAAGGGCTTCATTAAACGAGGGAAGTAGACTATGCGCACCCACTAATAATGAGGATTGCATTCAGATCTTCCTCAGAAAAGTTTGCTGAAGGGACCTACAGTGGTGATGTAGAATGGTAAGAACTCCATTCTTAACTAGAAACCTCGAACCTGTTAGGGAGCTCTGTTCTCCTCTCAATGTGGGACATTCCGGGCTCTGCTCTCCTCTCAATTTGAGACTTTCCGGCACAAATCCGAGTTTACTCGGACGCTACTCAGGGTACCGACACTGGATGTTGAAGCAAAAAAAAAAAGTTGTTACAGAGTCCAATAATATTATTCAACTTCTAACAACAAACATCAGCATTCATGATTATTCACATAATGCATTCCTAAAGTTATATGCCTTAAATACTCCAACAAAACCCACCTCTATAAGTAACAAAAGTACATTACATTCCATATATGCACCTTAAATACTACAAACAAAAGATTCCTAAGATGCCCCAATTTAAGTCCCAGTTGAATGAATTCAGTTCACAAGCATATGATCAAATCCTCCAGCCAGTAGAGCAACCGGATTCCCATTAACATTATGGAGCAACGTTTGCAGCCACCTCCTTGTCGTTGGATCATCCTGATAGCATAATGTGAAATAACACTCAATAGTCAGAGAAAATAACAAGGGCCTAATGCCAGAAAAGGAATGCTTCATGACCACTAAAAGAGAAGCCCGGGAGGGGGAGGGGGAGGGGGAAGAAGAGGGTAGGGAGCTACTAATATTGCCAAAGTATTACATACACGAAGACAACTGCTGAAAGTGGTGTCCTTAATCATATCAGGAAGACAACTTCTCAGTGCATCACATGCCCTGCCATAAGCCATGCACATCACCTTTAGCTCACAGAAATGAGAAAGACCAAAGAGAGCTGTGATGTAAAGAATACTAACCTTGGATTATCTGACAGACGAAGGTAACACCTGATTATGTGTTTCAGCAACCTTGATGAAGGTTGTTCAGCAAGTGCACCGACCATATTCCCTAATACTCGGGCTACAGCATAGAACCTTTCAGCTGTGGTACAAATGTAATCCAGACCCACATCATCTAGAAGGATTTTTTGCACAATGAAAGTTGCAACCTATCCAGCATGAATAAAATTGGATTCATGAAAATCTAATTAAGTCAAGGGAGGATGTAACTGGAAACTCGCTTTGGGGAAGCACTAACAGTTTTTGATAATTCACTCCCCATCTCCATTGTGCGCAGACACAGCGGAATTATCTCGGTTGAAAGAAGAAAACTGATGACTTCAGTGTCATCTACCTGCGCAGAGAAAACCAGAAGAAACAAAGTACTTAAGCTTTAGAATAGCAATTGATCAAGGTAGATTAAGAATACCATAAATAACACCCTTAGTTCCTGAAGTTATAACTAATCATGGCTTCCTTCTCATAGTTGATCATTCCCAGTAGATATGATCATGACTGAGATCTTTATACCAACAAAGGAAGTAGAAAAAGAGATGCATGAAGTATATACCTTCACAAGTGCACCAATGACACCTAAGCTTGTAAGCCTCAGATATTCAAAAGGCCTTGACTTGCTTGTTGTATTAAGAAAAGGGTACAGATACAAAGGAATGTGTGCTGCAAAGTAGAAAATTGTCAGAAGGAATTATTCAAGGAAACCAAATATCACAATTATGAAGGATCATAATTACAATTATCATCACACAAGTCCATCAAGACCTCAAGAACACATCACGATTATGAAATCCATTTATTTAGTTCTTTTTAAACATTTACTTGTAAGTTTTTGAAGGTTATAAAGCATTTTACATGAATAATATAGGGCTGGGGTAGTTATCTAAGATTACATGCTTGTGTTGCACAGATCGGTGCTTCAATGAACCTGAGGCCACAAACATGTAATATTCATTTCTTCCTCTTTATGGACATCAGTGACTGCCAAGGACGATTTTTTAGTACTTGACAGTTGTGAATTCCGAGGAAAAGGAAACCCAAGTAATTTTAAGTACCGGATAAGACAAATCCAAGTATAATGTCTTCATATGTATATCAAATTCCAGTTCTCCTCTGAAGATTTATCAAACAAATGCAAAGTGGCATTAATTTAATACTATTTGGATCTTATTCTTTGACTTGTGCCCCTGGAATTCTTTTTGACAAGTAAATAAGAGTTTTATTAAGTGAAAAGCACTAAGAAAGGGTCGGCGGTATAAGAGATGAAACTATGAGAAGTGTTGAGATTTTTGTGTCAGTGTCATTGTTATAGAAAAGAATTTGCATCCACAAGCAACTGCAAATCAACATAGGCAACAATTTTCTAGCTTTCCAATGACATTCCACTTAAAACTACACCAAGAAAAGGCCCCTTTTGTATATCAAAAGGCCAAGCTTAATCCCATTGACAAACAGATAACAGAATTTTCTTTAAATTAAAAAGGAAGAGTATCTTTACCATTGAGGAACAACATTCTGGTGTCGCGGTGAGAGGCTACGCACTGCAAAATAGAAAGCAATGAGAAACTATTTCAATACGAGGGATGGAAGATTTGACCTCGACCAGCAAAAAAACCTAAATAACAGATGCATAGTGGGAACACAATTACATCTTAAAGCACTTACTATATGATAGCAATAGATATTTGGAAGTGATACTTGCCACATGCTCCGAGAAAGAAATAGAACATAAAGAGTAATTAAAAATTTGAGCACCACCTCTTTTGATACACATATAACACAAACACCAAAATAACCAAGTTTCTACACCTGCTGCTGAACATTTAATCATTATAAAGAATCATATAATGACAATAACTCATCACTTCAAAAATCACCAACAAGAATGGATAACAGAAACAGTACCAAGAATCACCGAGCACAAAGAAAAGAACTTAATATACCTGAAGAAGTGCTAGTGCATTACAGACTCTATTGGATTGAGCAGGAGTCAGGTTTGGCGGCGACAGAACAGGGTAGATAGAAACAATCTCCTGCAAACATGCAAATTAACGTTTACAAACATATAGAAACAGCTAGCAACTTCCATGCCATAAATTTATGAAATAAGAATCAAATAGTTGGACAGACAATGCCTATAATAGAAGTTCAAGAAATATTATTGGTTGAGAGAATCGAAGTCCATAAACTCATCATGGAAGAAAGAGTTATTTTAACTCAACCAATAATATTGGCTCTGATAAAGCATATCACCGCCTATATGTAGTAACTCTGTTTAGTGTTTACCATCTAAGTTGGCCAAAGTTCAAAAACAGTAAAATTGAGAGTAGATTTAAATGACAGAACAGTTTCTCCTCCTAGTGGTGCTACTTTCTTTTTTGAGGTTAATGTCTGCTCGAAATGGGGTTTGGGCTCCCATCTGTTCCCTCTTTATCCAACAGATAAAGAAAAGCACATCGGGATTCGGTTTTGATACTCTCTGTATAGTATTTATTTCCAATTTTACCCCACATCATTTTATTCCATTTTTGTTGCAGCCAATGATAAAGCAATTCAACATATACAAAGAAAATGACATACATTGTCTAGTTTCCATTATTTGAAAAATAACCTTGCTATGATCTGTGTGGGACTAGCTCCCACTCCCTCATTCTAAGACTGCTGGAAAAAAAAACCTAGGACTCTACAAGACACTTCCTATTTTAACCAATTGAATTCCTCAGTAACCACAACCAGAAGGTCATTAAGATGTTCTATTGAAAAGCTTTTTCTGTAAAAGGTCATTCAGATGCTTCCTTTTATTCCTCGCTTTTAATGGTGCAGTGTGAAGCATCTGTAATCACTGAAGAAATGCGTGTACAAACCGACAGAAGAAACGCTGGAATTACAGTTGGTACTATAGCATTCATGTGCATCTGAGAGATGAGATAAACTCTAAAACTATAATGAGATACTTCTCAAAATACCTGTAGGAGTGCAGCGATGGTACCAAATGAGTTCCACAACAGGGGGGCTAAATCCTGGAAAAGTTCCCTCTTCTGGAAAAGGAAAACAAAGACAATAAGCCTTTTTAGGTAAATCTTAATAATATATAGCAACAGCATAACCAGGGTAATCCCAACGAGTAGATATTTAGCAGAACAACAAAATGGTACCCAATCCAAAAAAGGACTATTGGTGCAGACAAAACTGTTCAACCATTGCTCCAAAAGAAGAAATTATAATTATGCAGCCTATGGGAGACGGCGGAGTTAAAAGTCCAATTAGTCCAGTTTTATGAAGAAGAATGCCACTGCTGATCTACTAAATCAGTTATGCAGCCTCAGGTAGAAGACTGGAGTTGAAAAACAGCAAAATTTTCCATCTCTTTCGGTGAATCCAATTACAATTCAACTCTCTGAAGTAGCAAGCGTCTAATAGTCGTCAAAACCTAGAATCTCCATTCTTGTACTATTCTCAAACTTTAGCCCTAAGACATAAAAGAAACCCAAAAATCTACACTCTCAAGTAGACAGTAAAACAAAACATGAAACTGAACCTCTGAACCTCTTTTTCTCCTACAATTCTCAATAAACATCTAAATTTTTCATCTCAATTTTCAATGAATCCAATTACAATTCAAGTCTATGAAGTGGCAAGCGTCTAACAGTCATTAGAACCTCTTCATTTTCTACTATTCTCAAACTTTAGCCTACGTCCTAGAATAAACTATAAGCCCTAAACTCTCAATTATACAAAACTTACCATAATCTAGAATTGAATTATACAAAATCAAGCCCTGAAAGGTTAAAACGACACAACAGTAAAACGAAACATGAAAATGAACCTCTGAAATGAGAAGAATAAACCTTAGAAAGTTCTAGAAGAGTGTTTTCACGACGATCAGGTTTGACGAAATCAAGCACAAACAGTTCAGCAGATTGTATTCTGCGATCCACATTAACCGAAGCTCCGGAACAGGAAGACAACGACGGGGCTCCGCCTCCGCCGCCAGAGCCGACTGAGAGAGATTGAGGTAAATTTTCCATTCTTTTTTTCCCCTTTTGCTTTCTGTGGACTGTTTTTCTCCTGTTTCATATTTCCTCCTGTTTTGAGAACTGAATAAAAAAAGATGGAACTCACCGCTTGATTTATAACCGATGGTATCAATGATGTTGTGATATTCACGTGAAGCTTGATAACTTTGCTTACAACATTTGTGCTCATACATGCAAAGTTAGAACTTCCGTTACTTATATTTATGATTACACTAATTTTTTGCATAAATGCATCTAATAGTCATCAAAACATAGTATCTCCATTCTTCTAATATCCGCAAACTTGTAGCCCTAAGCCATAGAATAAACCTGAAGTCCTAAACTCTCAATTATCAGCTAAGTTGTTCGGACTCTCCAAAAAAGTTGCCACACCTGTGTCGGATCCTCAAAAAATGCACCACGTTTAAAGGACCCAACACACACCAATGATATTTTTTAAGAGTCCGAGCAACATAGCCTTACAATATTCTAGGATTGAATTATACAAAATCATGGCCAAGGACTCTATAGAAAGAATAAAACGATACTACAGTAAAAGGAAACGTGGAAACGAACCTCTGAACCTCTTTTTCATCCTATTTATTCTCAACAAACATCTAAAGTTTCTATCTCAATTTTCAGTGAATCCACTTACAATTCACCTCTCTCAAGTGAGACACGTCTAATAGTCATCAAAACCTAGTATCTCAATCCTCCTACTAACCATTGAACCTCTTTTTCTCTTATTATTCTCAATAATAAGCACCTAAATTTTCCATCTCAATTTTCAGTGATACAATTCAGCTCTCTCAAGTGATGCGTGTCTAAATTCTAACAGTCATCAAAACCTAGTATCTCAATCCTCCTATTAACCTCTGAACCTCTTTTTCCTTCTATTCTCAATAGGCATCTAAGATTTTCCATTTCAATTTTCAATGAATCCAACGACAATTCAAAACTTAGTATCCAATCCTCCTACTTAGGGGCGGAGCTACATTCAAGTCGGCGTGCATCCGAACCCCCTTCAGCGAGAAATTATACTACTTTACGTAGTCAAAATTATGTATAGATGTTGAATACCCTTTGACTAGTTCGTATATTTACTTCTTTAAATTCTGAACCCCCTACTACAAATCCTTGCTCTGCCACAACTCCTGAGTGAACTATAATTCAATACCTAGTATCTCCCTTCTTCTACTAGTCTCAAACTTTAGCCCTGAGACAAAGAATAAAGCACAAGTCCTAAACTCTCAATTATAGAAATATTTACCGTAATCCGCACCCAAGGGTATGGCCTAATGGTCAATAAAGTGGCTAAAGAATCACGAGGTCTAAATTCTCATGTTCAAATCCCAGTGAAGACAAAGAAACACTAGGCAATTCTTCTCATTTGTTCTACGCCTTGGTGGATAGAGTTACCTAGTACCTGTTGCTCGTGGGAG
>JBDJHY010000002.1:1232692-1245647 GCA_039654485.1 Withania somnifera
TTCAAATAGCCTACTAATTTGTCATAGCAGCAATTTTACAAAATAATTTTAAGACTCAGCCTTCTATATTTCAATGCGGCAAAGTTAGAAATTTCGTTATTCATATTTATGATTTATATTATTTTTGGTGTTTGTGTTTTGTTGTATTTATTGCGTTAATTATAAGAACAAGTATATATAAACAAAATAAATTTGTCATTTTTATGGGATCATCAATAAATTGATATTTTTCCTTTTGTATTTTTCTATTTTTGAATTGAATAAAATAAAAATAAAATTTATCTGTCAATTTAAAATCGTACAACCATTAATGGTGAAAACGTGCCATTTACGTGGCAAAGAACAACTCGATGCACTGAAGTTTTTGTTACATGCGAGATGTAGAAAAAAAACATAAGGGTCTATTGTATTTTGTGTATAGTGTTATTTCACATTTTTGTAAGAGACTAATTCATTATTACTAATTACATAGTAACTTTATCAATTACTTTAAGATTCGTCTTTTATGTTTCATCGTGGTGAAATTAGAAATTTCATTTCTCATATTTATGATTATATCCTAGTTTCGGTGTTCGTGTTTCGCATAGTTATTATGTTAATTAATTTAAAAAAATTATGTATAAACAGAACAAATTTTCCATTCTTATGGACTCCATCAATTTATTTTCTCCATTTATATTTTTCTGTTTTTGAACTGATTAAAATAAAAATTAAAATAAAATTCTCAGTTTGATTTAAAATCGTGGAACCATCAGTGATGAAAACGTGGCATTCACATGACAAAGGCGTCTCAATGCACTGAAATTTTTATTACGTGCGAGATTTTAAAAAATTATAAGAATTTATCGTATTTTGTACAAAGCCAAATACCTTTATTTTATGTTTATGCAATAGGCTAATTTATGACATCGTAATCACATAGCAAGTAATTTTAATTAATTATTTTAAGACCCTCCTTCTATCTTCTAACTAGGCGAAATTAAAAATTTTATTTTTCGTATTTGTGATTATATACTAATTTTTGTGTTCGTGTTTTGGCGTATTTATTGTGTTAATAATTAAAAAAATTATGTATAAACACAACAAATTTTTCATTCTCTATGGACTCAATCTAAAGTTTCTTCTCCTTTTACATTTTACTATTTTCGAACTGAATAAAAAAAAATAAAGATAGAATATTCACTATTTGATTTAAAAATTATGGAAGTATGAATAGGGCAGATCTAGGGTAGCGGATGGGGTTCCCGATCCCACGCTACCATAAATCTTATAATTATATAAAAAAAAATATTAACAAAATAAAAATTTGCTGATGGAAATCCATTATTGTAGGAGCGATTGGTTCAATAAAAAAAAGGGGAACCCAAAAATCTCTTCACTTACCTATGTCCAATGAGATTCTCTAATCTCACTAGCCACACTCTTTTTTCTTTATTTGATTCTAAAACTCATACTTAGTTTATTTTATTGGGAACCCACGAACTTAAAATTCTAGAGAATTTATTAGATTTTGTACATAACCAGATATTTTTAATTTACGTTTCTGCACAAGACTAATTCGTGACATACTAATCCTATAAAAGTAACTTTATCAATCTTTTTTTTTAAAAAAAAAAAATTTATATCAAATTAAAATTAGATAAATAAATTAAAACGGAGGCAGAAAGAATCCACAAATGGTAAGAACATGATGAATTAGATGGTATAGGAAAAAGCATAAGAACCACAATATTAGATTGTGGTTGCCACATGGCAATTCAAGCAACCAATCACATATTGAATCTTTTATCCATCAAGATAAGCCCTATAACACTCATTATAAAAAATACCACAATCTCATTGTGTTAGTGTATCTTCCCATAATAATCACACCAACAGTGAAGAATTTGCTCATATGGCCTCTGCTTGTGCTTCATCCACCATTGCTGCTGTTGCTTTTTCTTCTCCAAGGCAAGTTCCTTATACTCAAAAATATGATGGTTGCGTGTTAAATTCTTAAAAAATACTGTATTTTTCCAACATGGGTGTGGAAACAACTTAGCCCTTATATTTCCTTATTATAGATGTATATTGATATTTGGCGTTTAAATCTCATTTTAGTTGTTAGTGACCAAGAAAAAGTAGCATATTTGTCAACCTAACAACAACCCAAACAACAGAAGGTTTTTCTTGTAAAATTATTGATCATAATTGATACATACCATTTAGATATAGTTATTTTCCTTTTAAATATTCATTCTTAAAATTCAGCACGTGAATGACATTAATGATGACTATCATAAATATTTTCATTTTTTTCTTTGTATTCATAATATATTTTTTATAAAATATTACTATACACAAAATTTGAGTACGAGTGTATGACTGTTATAGAGGGCTAGTTTTACGAAAACATGTACCACTATAGTGAACGTTAGTGCTTTTCCGGTTAAAATACTATTATAGAGATGTAAAATATAACATGAAAAATTAATATATTTGAAAAATATTATATTGTTATAAACTTATAACAATGATTGTTATAGCGAGTGTTGATTTATAACAAGCTGATTTGGGTCATGCAGTTCCAAGAGAAATGGATCAATTGTAGAAGCAACAAAAGCTTCATTTCTTGGAGGGACAAGATTCAGAGTAAACAGATACAATGCACCTGCAGCTGGATCATCAAGAGCTGTGACTACAGTGTGTGTTGCTGCAGACCCTGATAGACCCCTTTGGTTCCCTGGTAGCACCCCTCCTCCATGGCTTGATGGAAGGTCAGTCATGATCTAGCTAGTACTTTTATTTTGAGTTGGAAATCAAACTCTTGAACTACTAAGATTTTCTTATCTAGATAACAGAGGCAGAGCCAATAGGGCTGAACGAGTTCATTCGAACTCTCTTCGGTGAAAAATTATATTGTTTATATATAGTTATTATCCTTTATGTATATATAGTAGATAGGCATAATACATAAACGTGCCCCTTAACTTGGCCTCAGCTGACATCTATGCCCTTCAACTTTGGGTGTACACAAATAGATACTTAAACTATCATAAAGTTGAATAAGTATACACATAACACGTGTTCTACATGCCAAATTGGGTGAGATGCATGCGCCCTACATGTCAAATCGCGTGAGCTTTACCAAGCGGGTTCATCGAAACTCTCTTCGGTGGAAAATTATATTGCTTACATAGTTAAAATTATCCTTTTATTTATATGTAATTGATAGGTATAATCCATAAACGTGCCCTTTAACTTGGCTTCAGCTGACGTCTACAACCTCTAACTTTGGGTATACACAAGTAGGCGGTTAAACTATCATACAGTTGAACATGTAGATACACACGTCCTACATGACAAAACTCACACAATTTGACATGTAGGATACATGCATCTCACCCGATTTGCCAAGTGTACGCGTATGTCTACTTATTTAACTTTTTAATAGTTTAAGTGTCTACTTGCGCTCATCAAATGTTAGAGAGCATAGATGTCGGTTGAGACCAAGTTAATATATTGAACCCTCTTTAACTTGCTCGTGTGCTTAGTTTCTTCGTATTTTGAGCCACTTACGAAAATCTTAACCACACCACTGCTAGCTGGCATTACTTTTAACTTGTTGTCAATTATATGCTGAATTTTTTTTTGTTCTTCTTCACTTTTGCAGCCTTCCCGGAGACTTTGGCTTTGATCCTCTTGGCCTCGGTATATATCTGTTTAGTTCTTGTATCTCAAATAAATTTAATATCTCATTCTTCAATTTATTCAATACTTTTTAGTGATATATATGTTTTATGAAATATATATATGTATATGTTTATATATAATATTGTTAATTAATTATCATTTTGTGGATATATCAGCATCTGACCCGGAGAGCTTGAGATGGAACGTACAGGCAGAACTTGTACACTGCAGATGGGCAATGTTAGGAGCTGCAGGAATTTTCATTCCAGAATTCCTAACAAAACTTGGAATCCTAAACACACCTTCATGGTACACTGCTGGTGAACAAGAATATTTCACGGACACAACCACTCTCTTCATCATCGAGTTGATACTTATTGGTTGGGCTGAGGGAAGAAGGTGGGCAGATATCATCAAGCCTGGTTGCGTAAACACAGACCCCATCTTCCCTAACAACAAGCTCACGGGGACAGACGTTGGTTATCCAGGAGGTTTATGGTTTGATCCCTTGGGTTGGGGTTCTGGTTCCCCTGCAAAGGTGAAGGAGTTGAGGACAAAGGAGATCAAGAACGGTAGACTAGCTATGTTAGCCGTAATGGGTGCATGGTTCCAACACATTTACACTGGAACAGGTCCTATTGACAACCTCTTTGCTCACCTTGCTGATCCTGGTCATGCCACTATTTTTGCTGTAAGTGCAACCTCATTTTAATTCATACTCTTGGTTATCCGAGTTAAATGATTAAAAACATGCTTGAACTATTCTCCTTTTTTGAGTTTCATGTCTGAACTATCAGGAGTGCGAGTCTCCTTCCTAAACTATACCAACTACTTATCAAAACACACAACTATCAATTCTTCACTTTTCCTACTTGAACTGCAGTTAAATTTCAGGTAGAAAAAGTGAAAAATTTGATAAATAAGGCGCATTCCGAAAAAGAAGCTGTAACAGTTTAAGTAGGGAACTTGCATACCTGATATGATTCAGCTATGAAACTCAAAAAAACTGAGATACTTTAGTTTACTACATCACTTACAATTGAAACTGAAAATTATGACAGCAATTCAAGTTACTGAAGTTGTTTCTGATTATGTCTCAGGCATTCACTCCCAAGTGAGAAGCAGAAGCAGAGCATGTTTTGCTGTAATGAATGGTGTGTAAAAGTAAGATTTGAAGTAGTTCTGTGCAAAGAAAGATTTATTGTTTCTTTCACCACGTCTATCTTCTGTAGAAAAAGACACAGCAGTGTACAAATACCTTTGAGAACTCGTATCAGATCAAAAAATTCTATTTATATATGTTCATCCATGTGCATGAGAGAAGATTTTTACTGCAATAGTTGCCTATACAGAAAGTGGATGATATTCAATCACCAATATGGTCAAGTAACATACTTTGATGCATGTAAACATCATGTGTGAGTAAGTTTTTATCGACAGTAGATGTTCAAGATCGAGTATATACAACCAATTGATGCTTCTAATCATTAACCAGCAATAACTAGAAGGCAAAAAAATTTTTTTAAAAAATAGATGGTTGTGCCCGTGCTACGCATGAGTGCCTGATGTCATTTCTTTTTTTGCTGTTAAAATGTCACATGATGAAGTTAGAGCGTCATTCCATATCTTCAACTAAAGTAGCAATTGCATCAATATCAAAGAAAAAATTGTTTCACATCATGTTTGTTCTGTGGTAGGAAGAACCAGAAGATTTCCTCTATAGTACTATATTAAATATTTAGGATGTGCATTAGGACAAAATGAAACAGGAAGAGCATTTCATTTCACATAAATTTCAAACCAGAAGTTTTGCTAAGGGACTATGACTTTACACACCATTAGCTAGACACAAAGACAAGATTACTAGGAAGGTCCAAGAAACTGTTGCCTATGCAACAAACGTTTACATTATGGTCATGCCTCAATTCTTGTCATGTCACATTTAATAGTGATCATGCATTACATGATGGAAAACCTGGTTATTTTTACTGCTAATCCAAGGGAAAATTAAAATAGCTTTCGTCCAATATCAACTCCAAGATGAACACCAAGGTTGCTTCGTCAATTGTCACCCACAAATGGGAAATCTCTCACATACCGTGCAAACTTACCATGTGAAAAAGCTTAATAGAAGTGGAATCATCAAAAGAAGTACAATTTCTAGCTTAAAGTCATGGATACTTAAGAAAGAAAAAGAGAGCAACCTTGATACTTTTAAAGCTTAAATAGTGCAAAAATACCTTAAAGAATTTAAGAACCATGAGACAAAAGAAAGGAAGTCAATGCGTCATACTTGGAAATAAATTCTCGATATTGAAGTCTCTAACCTTTGTAAATCTGCCCAAGTAATTCGTTTGATGTCCTTTTCCCACCCATAGTTGCATTGTACAATTTCTATACATTTCAGACAAATTAACACATGTAAAACTAAGGTTAGTCAGAAACTAACATCACTAATAAAAATGTGATGCATTGGCTTATGAAGGATATCTAAACCACAGACGTGGGGTTAAAGATAGAAAGTGAGCCAAAAATTCACATGCAAAATGTAGCAAACAACTACACAACACAATAACGCAATAAGTCACTGGATATTACAAATCTTGTAGAAATTCTAATTTATTTTGTGTGTGGAAACTGAAGTACAAAATAAAAGGACAAAAAATGAAGTAAAAACAGTAACATCTTCATTTTTCTGCTCTCTCTATCAAGATGCTAGTTTATGTATTATGTAACAGATACAAAGCTTCAAAAATAAAAGACCAAGTGAATCAAGACAAGTCAAGAGTGGCACTTAGTCCTGTTCTAAAAGTATACAATAATAGACAATTGCAATAAACTTTGTAGTAGGAAGGAGCTTCGGGTTTGAAGCAACAACAACCTTCTTGTGTCATCAGTACTCCATATTTCTCCCTGATTGTGCATAAATTCAGAGAGCCCTCACTCACTTCCTATTGCTTTCTTGAATGGTTCTATTTGATCAAGTTCATAAACTGACTTCATTGTCTCTTTGGATACTCCCTCGGTCCAAATATGGTGGATCCAATTCTCACATTGGTGCTGCCCATTTCTATCTGCAGTATTATGACCAAGAATCAACACATAACTGAGCAGTTTCCAAATGCAGCTTATATATTCTTTAAATGAGCAAAATAGAACCAGCTCATATTTTTCATAATTCAATGCTTACTTGGGGAACAACACAGACTATACAAATAGTCAACAAAATATATTAGGAAATCCAATGGCAGAAACGCGAAGAAAAAAATGAATTACATGGCCATCTTGAACAATTGCAATTGATTCAATAACTTCTTTTGGTTCACAATATGACGAAAATAAGTCTACGAAAATATATTTTTGCCTTAGCATGCTAGAAGCGTTAAATTAGACTTGGAAGTCAATCAATAGATTGATGGACTGCCTGTTTTCACATGATAAAACAGCAGCAAATAGAAACTAGCAAATTAAATTAATCAGAATCAATTCAATGAAAGACAGCAGATAGGGATAAGGTCTGCATACACTCTACCCTCCCCAAACCCCACTTGTGGTATTTCACTGGGTATGTTATTGTTGTTGTAAAGAGAGCAGCTTTTTAGTATTGTCTCCTTTTATTTTTGGTGAAAGGAAAACTGCATAGAAGAAGCAGAACAATTAGTAGATATGTTAGCATCTTTGTAATTAGCTTTATTCCTTGTTAGCAATTTTTGGAGGTCTCCATCATGTCCTTGATGCTGAGGAATACAACATTACTAATTTCCAAAAAAAAGAGAGCAGCTTTATATGAATAAGGTAAGAAAATATCAGCTTACCGCTAACTCAAAGTCACTAGACATGCCCATTGATAACTCACATCGAGACTCTGCCATACCAAGCACCTTGCAAACTTCAGTTCTACAATTCAGTAGCTTCTATTTCATTACAAGAAGAAAAATGGTATCAGCAATTTGGAGAAACTGGGAAATGTGATGGAGTTAATATGAAGGTTTTTTGTCAACAAGCTCCCGATATGCATGACTCAAATCTATTCATTCGATAACAAAGTTCTCAAGAGTTCCATATACAAAAAATTCTTAGCACAAGAAAAACATCCCTCTATTATACATAAAGGTCCAAAATATAGAAAGGAAACTCCCCTACCTACGAAGAAAATTGTTATGGTAACTATAAAAAAACCTGCTTTCAGTAGTTTACAACTGTTTTTCCTTTGCATCTTTCAGTAAAGGGTGGGAGACCTACAAATAGCTGAGTGAACTTGGAATTCTAACATGTGATGTACAACTAAATTCTGGATTTATTAAAGAATATCACCTTGAAGTTCTCTGGGGTTGAAGTGTAGTCAGGCCTTCCAATTGTCATTAGGCCACAGAATTCAAGGTTCGGGCAATCCATCTTGACATGTTTGGCAAGCTCTGTGCAATTTGATGGATCAACACCAGATTTTGCTGCATATTGTTAAATTAATGAATCTTTCAGTTCCAGTTGGCAGTGGAAAGATTGGAGTCCTTATTTGGCCTTGAACGTCATAAAAACAAGCATTGTGCAATTCACTCAAACATGCATTACTAGGCGAGAAACAAAATATCTAACAACTCAGAATCAAAATTGGTGAGATTTCATCTGCAGGTTAACCAGTAATCTGAGGACTTGAAGCAATGTGTTAGGAACTTCTTTTACGGCCTAAACAGTACTTCTCTGAAAATACCAATAACCTAATAGCTTGTAGATCCTAATCACTAGAGTTGTCGTCAAGCCTGACTAGTATCTCTCAAGATCTACAAGCAAGAATGAGGAGAAAATATACTCACACTCTTCTCCGCTGGTATTAACTTGAACCAAAACCTTCAAGGGCTGCCTACCAATGTTTGAAACCGCACGATCAAGATGATTTGCAAGCTGTAGATTAGAAAAGGTGGTGTATGATTGATCAACTTTGTTCAGTTCAGACAATAATATGCATTCAAAGAGACTATAATCTAAACAAACGAACTTATTAAAGCTTCAAGGTGTGTTTGACAGTGACCAGATCCAGAAGGAACTTGGGAGAGAAAAAGCATGAAGTAGCACACACCTCTGCACTCAGTTTTTAAACCGACAGTGGATTCACTTTAATATAGCCATTGGTATTATGACAACCATGTGGAGCTAAGTTATATTGATCTCAATTCTTATTATCCTGCTGAACTCTGAGAGTAAATTAAAAATCATACTCTGCAGGCCTAATGGGAATAGAAGCAGCATATGGCATTTTCAAGATTAAACAGAGAGACTAATCCTTAAGTTCGGCAAGCGTAACGAAAGAGATAAAAGTCTTTACCTTGGGGTTATCAACACCATGAACCATGGCTAGATTGGGAACAGCAGCTGCAATGATGTAGGTAAACTTTAGACGACTTGCAGATTGATATACTTATTATATTTACACATAAAGGAGAAACAGGAAGGGGGTCTGCTCTTGTCAGGATACTAAAAAGAAACACTTCTATACCCAAATTAGACACTTCAATCTTACCTTAGAGGTCCTTAGCACAAAATAACACCTTTTTAGCAGGAAAAAATTACAAAAATAATACATCGAGGGAAATTATGCAGACTAGTATTTACCAAGAGTGCAATTGGAAAAGAATCAAATTAACCAAATATAAGATCCTGTGGATCATTGAGGAAATAGATGCTAGCAACAAGAGGCGGATCAAAAATTTGGAAATCTTCGTTGAATAGCACTAAACCCAATAGTCATGCAACTGTATCATCACATACATACAACTTTTTACCACCCCTTGGAAAACCATAAAGTAGTAAGAGAAAAATGATTGTCAATTCACGGATGATCCAAGGAAGTTGAATAATAACATAACTAAAAGTCGCACATATATTTGGATGAGCTCGTACTCAGGAGTTGCTTCACTTTATTGCTCTGTAAATGCCCGATATAATGCCATTCTATGTCCTCAGGAAGCTGCATATCAACAAAAAATAATCAATATTGCACCAATGAGAAAAATCTGTCCGCAACTATCAACTAATCCCTCTGTCCCAATTTACACGGTACTTTACTCTCTCTCGAGTTTCAACTATTGTGAACTTTGATCAACATTTTGAAGTGTATATTTTCATCATATTAACATAAGAATAATTGCAAGTTTCATCTTTTTTGGATGGTTGTTACCTAGTGCATTGTGTTGTTAGTTTAAATACAATGTTTGGTTTGATTGTTACTTAAATTTCATTGTATCGGATTGTTAGACAACGACTAAAAGTCTCATTTGTGTAAAGACCGATTTGGTGCAATTACGTTGTTACCTTTTTTCTTATTTTATCTTCACTTATTATTTAATAATCTTATTTTATCCTTTATCCTACCTATCATAGTAACTCTACTCCATATCCTACTTTTCTTGTCGAATTATCCTTCAAATTATTAAATTATGAGATTATGTAATGACAAATAACGATACAATCAATCCAAATGTTCTATCCATTAAGGCATGAGTAAGTGGTCAAAAACATACCTAATGTATCTCATTTTTTTTGTTTTCATAAACTACAATGTGTGCGAGTTTACTGCCTAAACTTTCACCAACTATTTATCAAAATATACCTCAACTATCAATTGTTTCCTTTTCCAAACTGACCGATAGTGATATTTCAATAGGACAAGGGAACACCTGATAGTTGAGGTGTATTGATAAATAGTTAGTTCAAGTGTAAAACTCGATAAATCATGATACTTTAGGTGTATTTTTGACCAATAATATGTTATGAAACAATAAAATATAATATGTTATGGAACAATAAATAACAATCATCCAACTAGAGCTTAGCCAAAATGACTTGAGAAGCGGATGGATAGAGTATCATTTATGTCTCAGTCCCAAATCAATTCATGTATATGAATCCTTTATATCTATTCATCACTGTTTATACCATTCCATTAGAAAAAGAACTTTTTTCTCTCTTCCTGGAACAATTTGTCACACCTCAACTATTAGTTGTTCCTTTTTACTACACGAACTATCACTAACTATTTATCAAAGCACATTCGAACTATCAGTTGCTCCTTTTAGTTCGGGCAGGAAAAGAGAATATCTCATGAGTGTTTTAATTAATAGTTCAGGTAAGAAAAGTGGAAACTCATCACAAAAATGAGACACTTCAGGTAACTTTTTGAGCATTATCTCTTATATTTATTCAGCTATGTATTTGCACATTTAAAAAAGAAGGATAAAGTACATAATTAACCAAATTTTCTAATCATATCTATATTTTATTCCACTATTTTTAAAAAGTTTCAGAAAATACCACCTTTAGGCGCGCTACATACAGAGAATTTCGCACCCTCTCTGTATGTATAGAGCACAAAAAGAGATGGTATGAAATGAAATTTCAGAAATTAGTGGTATGAGTGAGTAATTTGCTCCTAGTGTATTTTATATAGTTTAGCCTTAAGAAAATCATTTTTCTTTTTTGCTTTTTGGAACAACATGCCACAAACTAAAGCTCAATTACCATTACCAATGCTAAAAGTGAAGCAAATGACTACCTCAGGAGCCTTCTGGATAATCTCTTGTACATAATTTTCACCGAAACATCGATGTCCAGCTTCATAAACTTGGGTAATAAGAGAAATAGGCTTTGTCTTGCTCACCCCCACCACTCTCACGTCATCAGCACGGCGGCCGGATCTTTCAGCAGCCTGCCTTACACGGTGAAGAGCTGACCGGAGCGCCGTAACAACCAGGCCCTCGGCGGCCGGAGCAGCCATATCTCTGACCGGCTATTTGTTTGGTCGCTGATTGTTTTACGTCAGGAAATAAAAGCCACAAAATAGTTTTTTCCTTTTTCCCAAAAGAAATGTATTACTTGTTTAAATAAATAGTCTCTCTCCGTTGATTTTTTAGTTTGTAACATTTGGCTCCTCGAGAGTTAAATTTTTATGAATTTTACTTGTATTTTAAAATTTATATCATATTCATAAAAAATGGTTATCTTAGTATCTATTTTTTTTTTAAATTACTTGATAATATTTTTATTTGTGTCAAAAATTTATTAAAAATTAACTTTTTATCCTATAACGTAATAAGGTTTGTCATATATATTATTATTTCTGTAGTTCTTGCTGAAATTTATACTAAATATATTATTATTTTTATAATCATAAAAAAATAATTGCAACATGTATTATTTTTTATAAAGTTTAAAATATTAACTTAATTAAATTAATTCTAACAAAATGAAATATGACGCATAAAATAAAATGATGCAATAGCAATTTCATATAATATGTCTAATTTTAATAACTAAAAACATATGAAAATATATAACACTTACATATGATTAAAGAATACATGTGCTCGTGAAAGACATTTGTGTGCATTCATTTATTTGTTTAGTGTAAATAGTTAAATACACAGTGCATGTAAATTTTGTCACAATGGATAGAGAAGTTGCTAGTAGGAGGTTTCTCTTTTAATGTGTCCTTCACAATATAAATTTGAATTAATTGAACCAATAAGTACTGTATATTTCATCAAATTCAGACTTCTAACACAAACAATGTGGCGCATGAGTCTTGCCTCTACA
Organism: Withania somnifera; assembly: GCA_039654485.1. Lineage (NCBI taxonomy): Eukaryota > Viridiplantae > Streptophyta > Magnoliopsida > Solanales > Solanaceae > Withania > Withania somnifera. Next base: position 1,244,951 of record JBDJHY010000002.1, read on the forward strand.
ACATTGGAATCACATGAGTTATTTATTGTAACACCTCAATTTCTATTATTTCTTTTATGGTCGAGTTGAAAGGATAAGACATGTGTCTAGCAACTGTCACTAACACACTCTATGAGTTCAAAAATAATATATTGGTCCCAACAATTAATTTTAGGTAAATGGACTAATCAAAGGCCTATAAGTGAATCACGATCTCAAAACATTTGAATAACTATCAATGCAAGACGAACGTCAAGTTATGAGAGTATCGAATATTATCATAGAAGACATCAAACAACAAACTCGACTATACTTTACTTCAGTTATTTGTATCAAAATATTCTTGAATCTTGTGGTTTTAATCATGTAATATTTGATTAGAGAGTTGTTAGTGGCGAATCTAAGATTTTAAGGTCATGGGTGCTCCCTTAACTCACGAAATAGTAATTAATCTACTTGCTCTATGGGTGTTCGCTGTTAAAAGTTATACTTTTTTCTTGAAATTCTATATATATACACAGAGTCTAATACAAGGTTAGTAGATGCTCGAGCACATGATGGCCTAAAGATTGCTAAAAATGAAAAGTAAGACAAGCAAATTACAAAAGATGAAGTAAGATATATACATAAAGTAGCTATGCACTACATATACATCATTTGAAGTTTATTGGTAACATATACTCGATCATATTGGTAAACTAGATGATTGAAGGGTACA
>JBDJHY010000002.1:1266024-1282658 GCA_039654485.1 Withania somnifera
TGTGTTCGAATCTTTCGAGCATCCACGATTCCTAAATCCTGAGTCAGCTACTGCTTATATCGGGGGGCGGTGGGGACCTAGTTTCATAATTAGGGTATTCCAGCACCTATTAAACCCGATACGGAAGATGTATATTTACATAAAAAATATATAAAAATTCATATAAGATCGAAAAAAGACTCATGAAACCAAGAAGATATCAAAGTGCTTCGATTTCGATGCTGAATTTTAAAATTTTAAATGTTAATACATGTGTTTGAACCTTTTGAACATCCATAATCCCTAAATTCAAAGTCCATCACTGCTCAATATGAATACCGAAGATAGAATGGAAAAAAAAAAGTTCTCCATTATTCTTAGTATAACCTTTCCCTATCACAATATCAAGCTTTAATTAATTAAGACCAAACATTTAATAAAATATAAATAAAAGTCTATTATTTAAGACATTTTCTAGGACAAAAGTCTTGGTCTCTCTCTCTTATTGATTGATTATATAAACATTTTTCTCTCTATGTATAGATAAGTTCTTCAAAGGATTTAAAGCAAGTGATATTTATATTTTTCATGTTGTTGAAATTTTTATTATAGAAAACAATATTTTCATCTCTTTATAGTTATTTATTTTTCTCTTTACTTAACTTTTTTATGAGATAAGATTATTTATTTTTCCTATATGTGCAGATATTAAATCTCAAGTAATAAAGCTCTCTGTGTTGCAAGTTTCAATTGAAGTAAAAAGTACATTCTGGTATGTAACTTTTGATTAATTATGTGTCTACTTTTCGGTTATGTTGCTCGAATTTTTCAGAAATATTATAGTATTCGTGTTTAGTTCTTTAAAAATATATATTATTTTTGAAGGATTCGACACGCACCCATTAACATTTTTAAAATCTCAAGCAGCATAATTGTTTGATCTCTGGCTATATTGCGCTTATGTCAGATTTTAAAAAATAGACTATTTATAAGAATTCGACATGCACCTCTTAGATATTTTTGAAGAGTGTGTGCAATATAATTATCTAGCATCCGCATGCAATTAAACCGGATTCACACAGTGTTTGGTTTATTTACGGGAAAAGTACATCCTAGCATAATTTTTTTCATACTCAAGACTCTAACATAAAAAAAAAATGGTTGACTTGATTGAGATTTGTGTTTTTCATCATACCACAATTTCCCCTTTTCTATATTGTTGAAAGAAAAAAAAAGATTCAATTTTTACTTGATTGAAATTTTGTTGTTTTTTCAAAAGATGGGATCAATCAAGAATGAAGAATTTCAAGAAGAAGACATTTGGGGTTATAATAATAATAATAATAACAATGATAATGATACTGTTAATGAAAAAAATCAACTTAGTACCAAGTTCAACACAACAAGTACAACTACTTTAAATTCAAGAAGGCTAATTCCCACTATAGCCAAGATGATAACCAAAGTCAAAAAAACAAGAATTCATTTCAAGAATTCAAGATTGGTCATCATTCAGCTCCAGTAACAATATCTTAAGAAAGATATTGATAATTTTGTTACAAATAATAATAGTAATTTCAATGATGATGATGAAGAAAATATGATGCCACCACATGAATGGCTAGCTAAAAGGCTTAGTAGAAGGCAAATTTCTCCATTTTCAATGTGTAAAGTTGTTGGAAGAACATTAAAAGGAAGAGATCTAAGAAGGGTAAGAAATGTTGTTTTAACAAAAACATGATTTCTTGAATAACTCTAGCTAACTTGATAGGACGTCAATAATAAAAATATCAAAAGCAAGACCCGAATTTGATTCACACAAATAACCATCAATGATCATAGGAGGGTGTTTGCAAAAAGGTTAGGAAAATTGGGTCTCAGTTGAGTCTTGGTGGTGGTGTTGGAAAATTTTGATTTTGTTGGATGGTTTTTTTTAATCGCTACATGAATCTTGAAAGTTTGTAAATATTTGTGCTTTCATCGGAATGTGAATCTTGAGAGTTGATTTATATTTGTGCTGGTGAAGAATAGCAAATGATTCGTATAATAATTCAAGTCGTGTCAGTTAAGCCGCTCCGATGGTCTTTCCTCTCCTACATGTCTCAATAAAGATTGAGAATTTTCTTTTCTTGGCGTAAGCGCACTTGATTTGTTCCTTTAGTGTGTTGTACCTTTTGACCTTTCGCTCTTGCCTATATTTCTTGGATAGCTGAGACTCAATGTTGATTTTCGATTCGAATGTTAGCTCAAGGTTTAGGGTAATGCCATATTTCACATATATCACATGCCATTATAGATTCTGAGTAATCCTATAGAATACTAGTATACAAATAGGCATTATTAATGGAAACTACTCTCCTGATTGTTCAGTTGTACTCTCAAAGAAAAATTTGATTTCTATCTTCATTTTCATTTCCTATATATGTACATAAATTTTAAAATTTCGATATTTATCTGTGAAATAATCAAGTCTCATACAAGCTGGACAAGTGGTCTTCGAAATTTCTGTTCCTTTATGTACATTCCTTTTTTTCTTTTTTGTAAATACGTACAAAGTCCACAAATGCTATATATGATTGATTCACGGTTGTTTTATTATTTTTATTTAAAATCAAAATCAAACAAATATTAATCCCGATTGTATTACTAAAACCATCACCAAATCAAATAAAATAATATCAATTTTTCTATCAATTATTTGATTTTTTTTCAGCATTAGTATAATCTACATATGTTACTAAAAATGATTCGATTTTCTTTTATATAATAATTTATATTAGATGTACTAATTTGAATAATGAAAATTCACGTCATATAACTCATAAAAAATAATTCCTATAAAAAGTTTTTCTTTCTAAATTATGATTGCACTTTCTTTTTCAGTAATATAGTTAGGATTTCGAATTTGAAGTTTATAGGTTATTTTTAAACCATGACATCTCTATTAGGCAAACATATAACATATAGAGGCTTTTTGAGTTGTAGAGAACAATCCAAATTAAGGCAATTTTTTTTTAATTTGTTTCACCTTATTATCAAGGGCAGACCTAGGTTTGAAATCGGGGTGCTTCGGCACTCGTTAAACCATATGAGGAAGATGAATAATTATATTAAAAAATTATATAAAAATTGGTATAAATGGAAAAAACACCCATGAAATTAAGAAAATGACTGGGTGCGTTGGGTTCCAGGAGAAACCTTACAGCTTTGGATCTTTCGAGCATCCACGATCCTTAAATTGTAATTCCGCCACTGCTTATAATATATCTTACTGTACATGACTTCCCCTGTTAGGTAGAATATGACATATGAACTATGACAATTTTTTTGGATTTGTTTCGCCTTATAACCAATGTTGGAGTCCACATGTATTCGTAACACTCAACTTTACATAACATGACAAACATAAGATATGTATTTATGAGACATAACTATAATTTTTAGAAATTACATTTTGTAGTTACAGTTTACTATTTCATTTGTATATTTCAGTACTGAATACAAATTCAGGCATGATATATAATTTATTTGTATATATCGAGATTGAAATATAAATTCAGGCGAGACAAACAATGAATACGCAACAATATACCTAGTAAATTCCCACCAAGAGAGGTATGGGAATGATAAAGTGTATGCAGTCCGTACCACTACCTCAGAGGATTCTAATTCATCTTATATATGTCGTGCGAGTAAAACATATATTCATTTGTATATCATATCTCGGGTAAGATATACAAATAGTGCAGCTATGAAACGTATTTCGATAAAATATAGTTATGCTGCCTGATTTATACCCAAAACTCAGCTATTTCTAAAAATTATCCAAAACATCTTAAGCATAATTATAAGGGAAAACTATGTGGATTAGCAAACATATGCATATAATTAACCTATTTAGCGTAAGTTTCAATTAATTACAATTCATAGCCTAACTTTACTAAACAATACTCTGTCTCACCACTCTCCTCATCTTTCCCAATCTCTCCCGTTTATTCACTGTATTTGTATCAATTGTACTAGATTCTTATATGATTGTATTTTGGTATTTCTTGAACTTATATTTACACGGTTCTATATTATTTATTATTTATCGGTAGTATTTATATATTGTGTTTTTTAATAATAAAATCAAGTGTCAAATTTTTTGTATTTTATGTTTGTTGATACAAATATCGTTTATCCGTGTGAATACATTGAATACAATTGACTACGAATAATAATTTTGAAACATGTTAGCTGCAAATAGTAATTTTGGTCTACCTTATGGCTATTTCTCTGAGTTGCCCAAATTATAATGTATATTGGTTAGTGACGGTAATTATTTTGGACCGAGTGGCCGAATATGTAAAAAGCCTCACACAAAACGGGCCCACATGGGTCAAAAATAATAAAGCGAGAAGATTTTGGGCCTACATGGGCCATGGGAAATGTAGCCCACAAGCCCAATATGCTTCTCCATAATAATAAAGGAAACGAATATAAGCCAATAAGGTCAAAAAAGATTTTTTTTTTAAAAAAAATAACAGAATTGGAAAATGACGTGGGCCGCCGCCGCAGTGAGTCGTTTCCAAATTCCGGCAATGGACGTCGCCGCCATACGCAGCCGAGCTCCGGTAGTTTTCGGAGTTGGCTGTGTTTCAATTGCCGGAGCAAAGCTTCGCGTCTCTTCTTCAGCTCGATCAAATCCCTTTGCTTGCTTAAGCATTTCCACTGATGCCAGTAAGCACCCCCCCGGCCACACCCACCCCCACCCCCACACACCAACCAACATTCCATATTTTTATATTTGTGCTACAATTTTTTCTTGTCATTTCTGGTTTTTTTTTTTCTTTTAAATTTTTATTTTTTATAACTTATTTCTACTTAATGTGCAATGGTTTCTGACTTTGTGTTTGATCTTAGAATTTAGTTTAAAATATGGATGTAGTTTAAAAGAGTGTGTTTTTGAAGAATCTGACACGGGTGAGGTGGTTGCGGAGCCAGTATTTTCACTGAGAGGGTTCAGAATCTGAAGGAGTAAATATACAAACTGGCCAAAGGATTTTACATCTACTACATATACATAAAAAATAATTTTAATAATGTAAATGTATAGTATAATTTTCCGCTGAAAGGGATTCAGGTGAACCCCCAACCCTAATGTAGCTCCGCCCATGGGGTGCGGCATCAAAAATGAAGAGTATGTGCAACTTAGGTGTAAACGATAATTCTTATATAGGATAAAAGACACTTATGTTCCCTTATCCAAGGAAAAAAATCGATATCACCAGTGACGGGAGAGATTGATGCTGCAATGCAGAAAAATTGATGGTTAGTTGCTTTTTGGACATGAATGCTCTTAAGTTATATAAGCTGAGTGTGTGAAGAATATTTACTCTATCAGTGTAGCAGGTTGATTAGCGCTACATTTTATTCTTGTCATTCTACTTATTGTAGACGATTATCTCTAATGAACTTTTAAGTACATTGTTGGTGAAAATTAAGTCCTTGAGATATGGAGTTATTGAATAGGCAGCATAATTATATCTAGAAATATACAAGGTTTAGAGAAATTGCTCTCTCTCACACACACTATCAAACTTCTGATTTTTCTAACTTATATCTCAAAAAGTTTTTTTGCTTTATTAATGAACATTTGTTGTATGTCACTAGGTATAAAGGAGGCTGTTCACACTGATAATGCTCCGGCAGCACTGGGACCATATTGTCAAGCCGTCAAAGCAAATAATTTTGTTTTCGTTTCTGGATGTCTGGGTCTTATTCCAGAGGTTTGTGCAGTTTCGCATCAGCTATTGCAAATGTTTGTTATCATAAGCTTGAAACAGCCTGTGAACTAATTCCTTCAGGTGCCTTTATACTTTAATAACTTATGATTGAATGCAGACTGGGAAATTTGTCTCAGAAAGTGTGGAGGATCAAACAGAGCAGGTATTTTGGTACTTAGTTGTGATTAGATTGCTCATGTCGGCACCTGAAAGTTGTGGCTCCACTTTGTCATTATTGGATACATATTTAGATCCATCTTACCTACAGATGCAAAACCAGTGAAGAAATCTGCTGCCTAAAAGTAGACTTCTTTGCTTTAATCCTAATTAGTGATTGTTCAAAGTTTGAGAATGGAACTCTTGTCCAGCTTCAACAATATCTGAAGATATCATTCACATGATTATTGTAGGGGTTTTCTTTTATATTGTATCGGGTCGGTTTGATTGTTTATAGCATTATTTTGTGGTAGTCTCCTTTTTGTTAATTTCTGTTGTTTCCTTTACTATTTGTTGACGAACTATTTTTGTTTTATGCCGGGGGTCTACCGGAAATAGCCTCTCTACCTCGCTTCTGAGGTAGTGGTACGGACTGCATACATACTGTCCTTCCCAGACTCCACTTTATGGGAATATACTAGGTTTGCTGTTGTTGTTTTTGTATCACTCTCAATCCCCATAATTCTGAGTAGTCATGTATCACCAATTGTCTGATTCTAAATTTATCCGAGTTAAAGGGGCTAGTTAAAGTAGTCATCATGTTGAATAATTTGATCTTTGCATTTCTCGGGATAACACATAACGTAGTGCTTGCTTTGAAAAGTTTAACCGGAAAGAAGAACAGATAACTGGGCAGGTGCAGACCCAACTTCACATATTGTTTCTATGTATCTGCTTGTAAATTCTCAATTTTCTCCATAAAAAATGTAGAGTAGATAGCTGACAAGTAACAGCTCCTGATTTTAGCTTTATATTTAGTTGTCAATACGTTGTCTTTTTAGTTCAAAAAAATGATATTTGACCTTATTGTTGGTATCCAGGTTCTCAAGAATATGGGGGAGATTCTTAAAGCAAGTGGCATTAGCTACTCCTCAGTTGTTAAGACAACTATCTTGTATGAACTTTGTTATTTCTTCTCTCACCCTCTTAGGTTTTTGCTCTTATTATAGTCTTGATTATTAAATTTGAACAATCCTCTCTCTCAACAGGTTAGCTGATCTGAACGACTTCAAGAAAGTGAATGAGATTTATGCCAAATGTGAGTCACGATAATGAAAAAACTAGTTTCAATTTTTGTTTAATGTTTCGCTTTGCAACATTCTTCCATCAAGAATGAGATTCACCCCTCAATTTCTCACTAGCAAGATCATCTTGAAGACTTGAACACAGTACTAAAAAAAAGGATAAACAGTTTATCATAAACCTGAACAAATATAAGAACAGTAAAAGTCTACTGCCTAGTGGATGTATTGCATAGCATACTTCTTAGTTGGTTGCATGAAGCTCATTCTTCATCCTGCATAGTTTCCTAGTAATTAAATTAGGGATAGAGAGATTGTGCCTGAATCAATCAGAATGTCCACTGTTCTGCTCATCCATATGATTATGGTATGGGGTGGTTCACTCTTATTTTTGTGGAAGAATCCATGATTGCACTTTTAATGGACCATATGTACACTGATGACATGATAGAACCTGTTAGTCAACAATAATTATGACATTTGTATTCGATACTTGAATCCTACTTTTTCATTTGTGCTTGTCCACTATTAGTAACTAGACTATGTTAAAGACCATGAATTGATGTGCTATACAATGGAAAAAGTATCCGTATAATGTTCTAAACTCTTGGAGTCAACATGCATGTACAGTATGGTCACCTTTGTTGCCAGCGATGGATAGAATTGCTAATTTGTCAGACAGTATGCTGAAGCAAGAAAGAGCAGAAAATACTCAACAGCCTGTTTTTTCGCTTGTATGTGAAGGATATTCAGTTTAAAATATTTGTGCACTTTATACTAGAACTAGCCACTTTATAAAGAATGTCTTCTTTAACATGCTGCTTCATGTACTCAATGCAATGGTGTGAGGATGTACGTCCAACTTTGCTATCTTGCAGATTTTCCATCTCCTGCACCAGCTCGAGCAACTTATCAGGTGGCTGCGTTGCCAATGAATGCAAAGATTGAAGTCGAGTGCATAGCAGCATTATGATTTCCCATTTTAACTATTCTCCTCAACTCAGTAGATCTCGAGAGGAGAACGTTCTTTCACTTCCTACTTCCTAGCTAAAATTCTTAAATTTAATAAGTCGGGAGTTGGCTACTAGTTGAGGAGCTCTTGTCCAGCTGAGAATAAATTTTTTTTAAGAACTTATTGTGCTACAGTATTGTGAAGAACAATCTTGGTGATATTTTGGCCCTACTGTATCCTGTTTAGTCTTTGCAGAGAGCCTGTTATACATTAAGGACAGTTTTGAAGAAGGAACAGAGAATAAGGCACATAATCCATCCAATGATTTGACTCAAAACTGGTGTGATTATCAAGTTCTAATCTCTGCTAGTCTTCATATCCTAGTTTAGAATTGTACGACAAAAAGCGTGTCCCACAAAGCATAAGGTATATAAATAGTTCCTATTAATTTATCCACATGGGTGCTTATACCAAATTAATTGTCGCACAATGTGTTTGATGCCTAGCAATATAGACCCTTGTGGGCTTTTGGAGCAATTGATCAAATTATTGTCTATGTAATAAGAAGGTCATACGAGCAACCTATATGTAATAGGCACTTCAATCATGGGATTTTTATTTTCCAACAAACTTGGTTGCCTCACCCTCATTTAACATAAAAAGAAAAAGTTCTTCAATTCCTTTACGTTTTTATTTGAAGTGGCGATACGCATCTCTCTAGCTTCTTTATTTCGAATTATCTATTGTAATTTCTTAAATTAATTATCTTAAATTATTTATTATTTTAAAAATTCAGCACAAGATAAAATTATAAATTTTTGAAATTTCGTGTTTGATCAAATTATATGATGATATATTATAAAAGAATACCCATGCGACCCATATTTACTTTTTCCTTTTATGTGTTTCATAAGAAATTATAATGGAAAAAGATAGTTTTATTAATTTACTACTATGTCTTAATTACTTTATTAAAACTTTACAACTAATATGTTATACTTTCAAAAAAATTAATTATAAGGGTAAAATAAAAAATATAATTAATTTTATGTTAATTTTATTATAGGTATAAATATTTTGATTATGAGCTTACAACTTGTCTTTCTATCAATATTAAGAATAATTTTATATCAGAAGTATACGTGAAATGAAAGTATAACAAGAAAGAATATGTTTTGATGAAAATTTTGATAAGGATATATCTAAATTATTTTTAATAATACAAAATATATTTGAATTAAATATACAATAAAAGAGGTATATTCGAATAAAATATATAATGAGGAACATATTTCACCTTTCTCCAAATATTAATTTGATGTTAAATTCCTGTAAATGTTTGAGAAATATTAATTTCTAAAGGAAAATGGATAAAATATTCCAAACTTTGGTAGTATATAAATACACTTGGCAGTACCGAATCAGTCAAATGGGATTCACAATGAAGATATTGTTGCTACACGTGTTGACGGCTACTTTGTTCGTCGCCGGCGATGGCGCCGGAGGAGACGGAACTGTATACGCCGGAGATTATGTCCGACCGCCGCCGCGCAAAACCGTCAATTTTCCATGGGATCCGAAGCCGCCGTCACAACCTCAGCAGGTAAAAAAAATTATACACTAAGTTAAATAATTCTCATTTTAGCTTGTTGATATGTGGATTTACTTATATTTGAAAATATCATTGGAATAAGCATTTAAGCGCCAGTTTGGCCATAAATTTTGAATTTGAAACTTGAAAATTTGGTAATATTTGAAAAAATAAAATAAGTATGTTTTGTTAAAGGTTCAGTTTGGCCATAGGTTTTGAAGTTAGAAACTTTGAAATTTGAAAATTTCAGCTTTTAAAGTTGTGACTTTGGAATTTAAAGTTGTGTTTGAACATGTATTTTACTTCTTAAAAAAGAGTGAATGGTAAAAAACACACCTAAAGTATTTTGGTACTTTGAGTTTCATAGTTGAATTACCAGGTGTGTGAGTTTCCTAAATTAACTATCACAAATAATTTAGCAAAACACACCTAGTTATTTGAGTTTCATACTTGAACGTCCAGGTAGGAAAGATAATTAATAATTTAGTTGTGCTTTTCCAAATTATTGATGATACTTTAGGTAGGAAACTCGCGTACCTGATAGTACGTGTGAAGCTCAAAAAATGAGGATACCTTAGGGGTGTGTTTTTCACCCTTCAACTTAAAAATTTGAAAAATTGAGTTCTTGAAGTTCTAATTTTTGGAATTTAAAGTTGTGTTTGAGCATGTATTTTACTTTTAAGTAAGAGTGAACAAAAAAGAGTAGTAGTGAAAAACGCAGCCAAAGCATGATGATTTTTTTAGTTTCATATCTGAACTATTAAGTGTGCGAGTTTTCTACGCGAACTATCACTAACTATTTATCAAAGCATACCTGTATTATTAATTCTTCACTTTTCCTACTAGAAAGTTCAGTTAAAGAACTCAAACAATTAATAGTTGAGGTGTGTTTAGATAAATAGTAGGTGATAGTTCGAAAAGAAAACTTGCGCACCTGATATTTTAGATATAAAATTAAAAAAATGGGACTACTTTAGGTATGTTTTTCACCCTTTACTCTTTAGAAGAGGAAATTTTATGAATGGAAGTTGCAAAAAACCAAAAGTTATTTTTGGAAACTCGAAAATATTTGAAAGTGAGGTTCAAAATCTGATCAACTTTCATCGCTAAATAGATCTTTGAAGATATATTTTTAAAATTTATGGCTAAACGTTAGCTAAGTTGGAAAAGTTTGTAATTAGAAGCTGAAGTTATATTTGGACATTTATTTCAACAACAAAAACAACATATTTAGTGTATTTCTACAAAGTGGGGTCTAGGGAGTGTAAAGTGTTTGCAGTCTGTACCACTATTCAAAGGTGAGGTACCAAGGATGTTTTCCAAGATTTGAAGATAATATTTGGATGAGTAGAGCAAAAAAAGCTAGGTGGTTTTATCTCATTTGCCCAAGATTTGATGGACATAGTTACTAACACCTATATTGGTGAAGTCGGGAAGTAGCAAGTGTGTGAAAAAGACGACCAGGTTGCTATCATTATAACAAAAGAAAAGAGAAAGAAAGTTGACTCTAATTCAGCATTTTCTATTTTGTTTCGCTAACGACAGTTATGACTTTACAATCAGTTTAGGTCTGATTATATAATTTCACTGTCTTTGGGTTCCACAAGATACTCGATACTGATACACATCTTTCGTCTTTCTTCACAGAAAGGTGCATTACCAATTACCAGTGTGGACTATATGTGTTTCTTTGTATGATAATTATAACTATATTATACCCTGGTATGACCTATGTCCATTTGGTAACACCAGTAAAGCTTGTAAGCTGCCAATAGCTGTCTATTTTTTTTGGCATTTATGTTTGTTCAAATATGTTATTAATGTTATTTTAAGTTGTCCAAGGACCTGTTGATTTTAATCTGTAAAATGATATACTTTGCCTTTGGGTTCGTGATTTGAACATGTGGACTTCATCAAGGGAATTGATTCCCCCATTGCAGGTTCACATCTCATTAGCTGGGGACAAACACATGCGCGTCACATGGGTCACTGATGATGGATCTTCTCCTTCTATTGTTGAATATGGAACATCTCCCAGAAAATATAGTGCTATAGCTCAAGGAGAAAGTACCAAGTATAGTTATCTATTATATAGTTCGGGGAAGATACATCACACTGTCATTGGACCATTGCAAAAAAATACCACTTACTTCTATAGATGTGGAGGCGAAGGTCCTGAATTCCAGCTGAAAACTCCACCGTCTAAGTTTCCAGTTGCTTTTGCTGTGGCCGGTGATTTGGGCCAGACTGGATGGGTTTGTCTCTTATAACTCAAGGTGGAAGATGCCATTTGAGGAGAGTGGATCCACTTCAAATCTATATTATTCATTTAATGTTGCTGGCGTTCACATCATTATGCTCGGTTCTTATACTCCTTTTGATGAGTACTCTGATCAACATAGCTGGCTGAAGGTGAGATGAGCTCTCATTTATTCCCAAAACTCTGTATGTTTGAAGAATTTATGATCATGTAGATGCCACTATTAAAAAGATTTACTTTTGTTTTAAAGTTCAGATATGACATTTCAGGAAATTTCCAATCCTTAGGAAGTGCCAATGTGAAACAGATGATAATTTTGTTGCTTATACTTTTAGATCTGAAGATATTTTTGTCCATTGTCATATTAAGAATCTTCGGAACTTACACGTAAAAAGAGTGTAGAAGATGTAATGAGCAGTGAATGACCTGAGGCATGTAGCTTTTTAAGCAGTTAGACTAAGGGCCCATTTGGATGTGATTTTTTTTCCCCTTCTTCAGAAAAAAATAAATTAAAAAATGTTTAGTTATACATTGATCTGATTTTCTGAAAAATATTTTGAAGGTGAGCTTCAAGTTCAAAAAAGTGGTTTCAACCGGTTTCTCAAGTGAATTTTTTTGCAATCACATTTTCTACTTTTTTCAAGTTACTCTTTGGAGAGTCGAACCATTTCCTTCTTTGTCTATAATTTTCTCCAAATTTTCAAAATATTTGAATCAACAGCTATGTTGACTTGTAAAACTTACTCATGTAGTTTTCAAATATGTAATTTTATTTTTAAAAAAATTGGAGAATGCATATCCAATTTATATTCAAAGATTAAGTGTTTTAACTCTTGTATTCGAACCCCTTCTCATAAATTGTGCAGAAGGAGCATTATGTATGGAGAAAACTGAGAATCTCTTCGCATTCCATACTTCTTTGAAACTCACAGCGACATACTTGCTAATTAGTCCAATTATGGACTTTGATCTGCAGGCTGATCTTCTAAAAGTGGATTGTAAAAGAACACCTTGGTTAGTTGTGATATTCCACGTGCCATGGTATAATAGTAACAGAGCCCATCAATGTGAAGGTGATGACATGATGGCAGCTATGGAGCCTTTGCTATATGCTGCTGGCACAGATATAGTGCTCACCGGGCATGTTCATGCTTATGAGCACACGGTATGCCTCTTATACTGTTTCTCTTTGATCGTTCTCTTACCTAAAGTGTTTTTTTGACAACAGAAACACGTTTACAATGGTAAATCTGATCGTTGTGGTGCTGTCCACATTACAATTGGCGATGGAGGAAACAGAGAAGGTTTAGCTCACAGGTAAGTGTTCTTGTAGTAACTAGTAGATTCTCCTGTCATCTCATTTAGCAATTGACCATATAATAACAAGGGCTATGGCACCAAACAGTTGAATTCCTTAATGGTATGCATATTTTTTGTGGAACTGGAATGTTTTCTGTTGCTGGATTTAGTCTCAGTGTTTTTCCATTATAGTTGAGTGACTTTGAGAAGTAAAAAGTTAAGAATGCAAGCACTTGGGGTGTGTTTGGTAAGAAGAAAAACATTTTCTTGAATAAGTTTTTCAATCCATTTAAATTTGGAAAAGAAGTTCCTTAAAATCAGCAAAATGATTTCCCTAATAAGAATAGATAAAACAAGTTTCATAAGGGGCATTACAAGCTCATGGTCTCCTCAACCCCCTCCACCACCCACCACCCACGATCTCCCACTTCCTACCCCATTCCCTAGTAAGAATAGGTAAAACAAATTTCGAGGGGAAATATTTTCCTTTGTATCACACTTCTATTCCAGGCTTTGTGAAGCCGATAGCTCATAAGAAAGAGTGGTTTCTTAACACCCCCCCCCCACCCCCCCAAAACCAAAACCCCTTTCATCTTGAGTTACAGAAGTTTTAGCGTGCCACTAATCCTAGCTATAAGATAGGAAAGGTCTGCATACACACTATATCCTCCCCAAACCTCACTTGTGGGACTATACGGGGCTGTAAGATTCTCTTTTCCTGTTCTTTGTGTTGATACCGCAGTTAAAAACATAAAATAGAAGCATAATTTAAAATATGAAGCTGTCTTTACATGTCTTGGCACCTTCAACAGGTACAAACAGCCTTCCGCGAAGCAAGCTTCGGTCATGGTGAACGTAAGATGGTTAATTCAACCCATGCCTTTTGGAGTTGGCATAGGAATGAGGACGATGAATCAGTGCAGTCCGATCAGGTTTGGATAACCTCATTGTTTGGTTCAGGGTGCAATACTGGAGGTAGCCATGAAATGAGAAGGATTCTTATGGCCTCTTAGTCCCCCGCACTCCACTGTATTTTATAGGCATGTACAGGGGCGGAGCTAGTGGCACGCAAGTGGTTCATTTAAACTCTCTTGGCCGATAATTACAGTAATTACACTATATGTATAATGTTAACATTGTTTTTATATATATATTAGATTTTTGAGTACCCTTGATTCTTTTGGTTCTATTTCTTTATATTCTTCTTTTGTTGGACTGCTTTGGAGTGTTTTTTTAAGCAGACCGAGGGTCTATCTGAAGCAACCTGTCTACCACCGAGGTACGGATAAGATATGTGTATGCTTTACTTTTTTCATATTTCACTTTATGGAATTACACTGAATCTGTTGTTAGTAAAAGTCATGATTTCGCCACTAGACGTGTAGATACATAGTAAGGTGATTGTTTGTATTATTGTTGCCATTTGGGGGATAGTTATATTCATACAGAAAAAAAAAAATCAACATTTCAAGTGTTCATTAGTGAGTGTTTGGAGATTAAAATTGTGAAATTTGGGAAGATGTATAGTATTTGATTTCAAGTTAGAAAATAATTTTTGGCAAATTGAAGTTGCGTTTGAATACGAATATAAATTATAGTTGTTTTGCATTTTTGTAAGCAATTTAGAATGAAAAGTGAATTTTATTTTTTTTAAATTTTTGCAATAACAAAACAATAAACAAAAGACAAAAATGTTCCGAATGTCGTGTGAACTGTCCACATAAGCCACAGACACGCTGGGTTAATTGTCTTACCAGCTCTATTTCTTGACAGTATTACCCTCACATACTTCCTCTCTTCAGCTGTAAATCAACCTCACACCAGAGGACAATTTTGACCAGTAAAACAAACAAGATGCAAGTTTGGTAATAGTTAACATGAAGACTTTTAGCCTTTTGACCAAAATTGATTATCAGATGTATGTGTCAATTCCCACCACCAAAAATTACGACATTTCAAGTTTTACACATCAAGATCCATTAAAAATTGTCTTTTTTCTACTTGATCTCTCAAATCTGTGCTAAATTCATCAAAATAACAATCTTTTTTGAAACCCCGTTTGGTAAAAATGCATGATTTTTGCTTTACAATCCCATATGGGTTGATTCTTGTGTGTGGTGGAATTATAGGATATGTCAAGAGAGGAAGCATAGCTTCACTAGGTGGAGGTTTGGTACCGTTTTTTTTTTTTTTTGCTTATTTTAGCTGGTATTTGAGTCTCCAAGCATTTCACAAACGCAAAAACTCTTATTTGCTTTGATTCTTGAAACAGGTATATATATAGTCTTTTCATTTCCTTAAATATTATATTTGTAGGTATAGAAGAAATTCAAATATTTGAAGTTGAAATATTGTACCTTTTACTCTTTTGTTGGTGTAAATGTGATAAAAGTTCATGTTGTATGAAAATTTTCAATCATATAAGTATCACTAGAATTGAAGGCAAGGGTGTATAGTGGAATGATGGGGATTCCTTCACGGTTGATCAGAGGTCTCGATTATAATACATCGAGATGGGAGACCCTTTAGTAGGCCTACTAAGTGATTTCTTCCCACCAAGGGAGAGAGTTACCTTGTTCGTGTTGCTAGTGATAGGTATTCGATGGAAGTAGTCGAGGTCGTGCACCTCGACTCAATGGTTATTCAAAAAAAGTGTATCACTAGAGTTTGAAGCAAGTGAATGCGATGATCCTATTAGTGAATCTCCAGACACCACTTGGAAAGTAATTGATGAAATAGTTGGATAAACGATAAGATTGCACGTATCTGAACATTGACGTGGGGAGGACCATGAGGTTTCATGGTAAAATTTTAGCTGTTAAAGTTGGCGACACTTCAGTCGGTGAAAGTGTAATAATTAAGGTGCGAACTTTCTGCTATATTTATCTTAGTTTCTAGATGCCCCTTCGCACATTGATTTGCAAATTTGCAGTACGAGTTGACGATTGCAATGTTCTACTTATTATAATTTGCAGTACGAAGAGTTCCAACATAGAACTTCCAGATGTGAACAACTTTATCAGACCCTAATGCAGATATCGAAAACCACAAAAAGAAAACAAAGTTTCCAATTGAGTCATATTTGACCGATTGATATGTCTAATTTACTGTCCTTTTGTGGGAAGGGCGGTTTCATTCCTGTATCACTTTCAAGTTGGTACACTTGAGAAACAACTTTGTCTCTTCAATACTATCAAACCTTTCACAACTTGTATCATACCAATTTGGCTTGCAGTGTACGCCATAAAAATATGCAAACAGGATTAGACATATGAGAAAGGATTAATTCGACAACGAATGATTCAACACTATGATTCCACTGTACGGATTACCCGAACAGGGTAAACACACTTCACATATGCAAATAGCTGTAAATCAAAAGCTTGTTGAACTACGCAGACGGATAAAAAAGTAGCATCTCAATTTGAAATCAATCATCAATGTTTGTGGTGCAAAGCGAAATATTCTCATATCTGAACAAGGGAAACACTAAACAGTGTCTGGCCCTACATAGGTGGAGACAGAGGACACACAAGGGAACCAGTAT
>JBDJHY010000002.1:1305475-1315741 GCA_039654485.1 Withania somnifera
TCTAGACGATGAGCCTGTAAAGGAGGAGCCAGAGTCGGAAGCAGAAGATCTTGATCTCCCCGATTTTGATGTTGTGGATAAAGGAATTGAAGTTCAAGATAAAGGAGTTGAAACTCAAGATAAAGATGAAGCAGCAAAAGAAGTAGAGGAAGAGGAGGAGGAAGAAGATGAACGATCGGAAGGAAATTCTGATAAAAGATCGGTATCATCAAGTCACGAGGTTGTTAAGGAAGTTGTGCATGATCAGATGCATTTGACAAGATTATCAGCACTTGATTCCATTGCTCAGCAAATCAAGGCACTTGAATCCATGTTTAAAGAAGAAAAGGAAGTCAAGATAGAGGAGGATGACTCTGAATCACAAAAGTTGGATGCAGATGAGGAAACCGTGACAAGAGAATTCCTCCAAATGCTCGAAGATCCAGGCTTGAACCAGTTCAAGACGGATAATCAAGAAAACCCTGCGTTAAAGCTTCAAGGAGGAGAAGGAGATGAAGACAACGAAAAGAGAAAATCGGGCACATTTGTACCGGATCTTGCAAAGGGGTTGGGTTCTGTTGTTCAAACAAGAAATGGAGGTTTCTTAGCTGCTATGAATCCTCTTAATACTGCTGTTTTGAGAAAAGACACACCAAAGCTTGCAATGCAGATATCAAAACCATTTGTCCTTCCATCAATTCCATCGTCTGTGAATGCATTAGAGTTGTTCCAGAGGATGGCAGCCATCAGGCTAGAGGAATTTACGTCCAAGATCCTATCAATGATGCCAATGGAAGAACTGGTGGGCAAAACAGCGGAGCAGATAGCGTTTGAAGGCATTGCTTCAGCAATTATTCAAGGGAGGAACAAAGACGGAGGTGCCAGCTCAACTGCTGCTCAGACAGTTGCTGCAGTGAAATCGATGGCAACAGCGATGAACACAAGCCGGAATGAGAGGATCTCTACGGGGATTTGGAACATCAGTGACAAACCTTTGACAGTGGAGGAAATTCTTGCGTTCACACTGCAGAAAATGGAGGCAACGACGGTCGAAGCATTGAAAATTCAGGCAGATATTGCGGAAGAAGAGGCACCTTTTGAGGTTTCTCCACTTTCTGCTAACAAGAAAGATGATCAGGGTCATCCCCTGGACTCTGCAGTTCCACTCGAAGACTGGACAAAAGATGACAAAAGTGATAGTATAATGATCTTGGTTGTGGTTCAACTGAGGGATCCGTTGAGGCAGTTTGAGACAGTCGGAGGACCTATGATAGCATTGGTTCAAGCAGTTTGTATCGATGAGGAAACTAACAACTTTGATGATGAGGAAAAGAAGTTTAAAATCGCGTGTCTAGCTATTGGAGGGTTGAAAATCAAAAGCGGAGGGAGGAAGAACGCGTGGGACACAGAGAAGCAGAAATTGACAGCAATGCAGTGGCTAGTGGCTTACGGACTTGGTAAAATGTCCAAGAAGGTAAAGAAAGCTTCACCACTAAAAGGCCAAGACTTGCTATGGAGCATATCTGCGCGTGTAATGGCAGATATGTGGCTAAAATCGATTAGAAATCCAGATATCAAGTTCATCATGTAGAAGACAGAAAAGGTGGTGTAAATCGTTTTTTCGTCATTCTTTCCACATTCCAAAGAAATAAGCAACAAAAGAAAGGGAAAATTGTATAATGTTTGCATTTGTTCATGGTTGTGTAGAATGTATTCCATTTCTACTAGGAAAATATTGAACTGCTGTATCAGGTTTCTGTAGTAACTAGATGGAAGAGTGACCGTGCTATACATAGGGCGTGTGCACGACGTCATTATCTGTATATTTTTTTCACGATTGTAAACCAGATTCATTGTATCTTTCTACAATTAATAATGAGGCTATCAATTTATAATTTGACGTTTGTCATTTAACTTTTTTTGCTACTTTGGATAGTCATTTTGTGATGAAGGATAGCAGTAAGGAAACAGGAAAGAAGAACAATCAAATTATGTAGCTCGGATTCTTCTAAAATGTTGAAGGGTGAGTGTCAAATCATTTTTGGAGAATCCGAGCAACATAGCAATCAAGTAATGAAGACAGGAGAACATAAATATACACCTATGCATAAAGTTAGCTCATAGACGACAACAACAACATATCAAGTAAACTCCCACAAAGTGGGGTCTGGGGAGGGTAAAGCGTACGCAGTCCGTGCCACTGTGAGGTAGAGAGGCTGTCTCTAATAGACCCTCGACTCATATACACATTTGCAAATGAGCTCATATGGGCATTCCACATCTCAAAAACAAAATCACACAAAAAATGACAGTAGTGAAAGTAAAACTGTGTGAGGCCAGTTTCACAGTGCAACGAACAATTCCTGTTCTATGAAGTGGAAGGATAACAGGCGGTGTTTACCTAGTCCAGTAACGTCGGATGGGCTGCTCCAAATAAACTTCCACCTTTATAGAAAGATGAACAAATCGAAAAAAACAGTAAAACTCTATTCTCGCAGAAATGCTGTGTAAGGCTGCAGAGACAGTAGATGCTGTGATTCGGTCCTTCACTGGACCCCGCGTATAACGGATCTTTAGTGCACCTGACTGCTTTATTTCGACCTGATAATGAAAAATATTTCTTATACTGACAATGTATATAATTTAAACTCTTCTCCTAATAATCGTATACGCAAGGTAGTATTGTCAGAATTTTTGTTAGAATCATGCTTTTGAACTGCAGTAATTTTATTTTAATGCTTTAGTTTTTTGAAAATTTATAGATAAGTTTAGTAGCATATTTTTTTATTTTCTAGTTAGAAACTTTAGGTATAAATGTATGTCTTTTGAGTTGTTAATAAAATAATTTCCTTTGACATTATTGCAGTAATCTTTTGGTCTCAAAACCTTTCTCTTTTATTTTCTTAATTGTTCCATTAAAAACCAACTATTTTGATCACCCAAAATATGGAAATGTATCATATCTTTAAAACAAACTAAAAAGAAAACGTATCACATAAAACACGATAGACGGAGTAACTAATAACTTATCATAATTTTTTTTTACTTGCTATTACCATATATATATATATTTGTAATTAAATTGCTGATTTTGGAATCAATTCTTTGTGAAAATATATATATATGCAAATGCCTAATTAGACAACATGTTCTATCAAATGACAACGGAATCCATTTTAAAGGGAGTCATTATGCTCAACAAAAAAGTTTCCAGTTCGAATCTTGAGAATAAAAATATTTCTTAATAAAAAATGTTTCTACTTTCCTACACGACACGAATCAAAAATTAATCAGGCCAGTGGGTGCCGAATACCACATGGCTAAAGAAAAAAAATAACAAAATAATATTTTAAATACCCTACTCATAATCTAAGTTGCTCGAACTTCTAAAAAATGTTGCTGTACCCGTATCGAATCCTTCAGAAATATAATATTTTTGAAGAATCCGACACGCTCCCGCCAACACTATTGAAGAGTCCAAGCAACATAACTCATAATTCCAGCTAATTTATTTTAGAAAAGTCACACAAAGATGTTTTTTACCTTTTTTTTAAGATAAACATTTTTTTTTGACAAGTGTAATAATCTCCAATATAGGAATAAAATATATTTAGTGTTATTCATTTCATACCAAACAAATTTGTTGTGTCTCAAGGGCAAGAAAATAAAACAAACATTTTTGCCTACAGAAAAAGAAAATAACACACAATTTTTTATTTTTTTTTAAAATATTGATTCCCTGGAAGACCTGGGATCAAAGAGGTTTCATATTATCTTATTAAAATCGTCATGTGGATTATCAATTATGTTAATGTTTTCCTATTGATGTCCTATCTTGAAAATTTTAAATTTGGCAACAATAAGGACATTTTGGACAAATCGCCGAGAACATTAACCCCATAAATACGGATATCGTGGTGTCTTGACAAAAACTGATGAAACAACCCCATAAAGATGAATATTGTGGTATTTTGATAACAATTGATCAAACAACCCCATAAAGACGAATATCGTGGTGTTCCGACAATAACTGATCAAACAACCCCATAAAGACAAATATCGTGGTGTTTTGAAAACAACCGATCAAACAAATATCGTAGTGTTCCGACAACAACTGATCAAACAACCACATAAAGACGAATATCATGGTGTTCAAACAACAACTGATTAAACAACCACATAAAGAAGAACATCGTGGTGTTCCGACAATAACTGATTAAACTACCTCATAAAGACGAATATCGTGGTGTTCTGACAACAACTGATCAAACAACCTCATAAAGACGAATATCGTGATGTTCTAAGAACAACTGACCAAACAACCCCATAAAGACAAATATCGTGATGTTCTGACAACAACTGAACAAACAAGAATTTGATGAATGGAATTCGCCGACACAAAAAAAGAAGAAAAAAGAATAGGACTATTCATTCTTGATGATTTGTTGTAACTATTAGGTATGACATTGGGTAGCAAGAAGAAAATGAAGATGAATTGCTTTACATGTGTGTTTCAAAGGAGGAAAGGCTACATAAAAAGACTTTGAAAAAGAGCAATCAAGAACATAAAAAGAACAAAACTCTATCTTACTTTGAAGATCTCTCTTTTAGAACAGGTGAATTTTTCTGCTCTTTTGAAACTGCATTGTCTTTAATCTTCTACATTTTTTGGATGCCAACGTAATTTGTGTAAAAAAAAAAAAAAAAGGCAGTTCGGTGCACTAAGCTTCTGCTATGCGCGGGGTCGGGGGAAGAGCCCGACCACAAGGGTCTATTGTATGCAACCTTACTTTGCATTGTTTGTCCAGATACATTTTTGGCTACTACAGTGAAATGTTGTTATAAGAACATAGAATATAACATAACACGAAAAATGCTCTGTTCTGACTAAAGTTCAAGGATGTTGTTGTGAAGCAACTTGACAGGAATGGTCTCCAAGGCACTAGAGAGTTTCTTGTGGAGGTTGTCATATTGAGTCTTCTTCATCATCCTAATCTTGTCAATTTGGTTGGATATTGTTCAGATGGTGATCAGAGAAATATGAATACATGCCAAATGGTTCACCAGAAGATCATCTTTTTGTTAATGTACTAATATGCTGCCACTTCTTGCTTTCCTTACAAAACTTGAAAATATGTGTTCATCAAGTATTTGATATCTATGTTGCTCGGACTCTTAAGAAATGTTGATTGTGTGCATGTTGGATACACCAAAAGTAGTACATTTTTGGAGAATTCGAGCAACTTAGATTTACATCGTTAAATGATATATAGTCTCAAAGAACATAATTGAGCATTGATAATAACAATGCTTCTAACATGAGGCAGAACTTTACACTGTCAGTGTATAGAAGTTAAGCGTTTTGATTAATGTACGACTAAAATCACCTTTTGTGGCAGAACTTTGTCAGGTAAAAAACCAATTGATTGGGATACAAGGATGAAAATTGCAGGAGGAGCAGCAAAAGGACTTGAATATTTGCATGAAAAATCTAGTCCTCTGGTGATTTACCGCGATTTTAAAGCATCAAACATACGTTTAGATGAGAACTTCAATCCAAAGCTCTCTGATTTTGGACTTGCCAAGCTAGGTCCAACTGGTGATAAGAGTCATGTGTCCACCAGGGTCATGGGAACCTATGGTTACTGTGCTCCTGAGTATGCTTCCACAGGTCAATTGACCGCAAAATCTGACGTTTATAGCTTCGGAGTTGTATTTTTGGAGATGATCACAGGAAGAAGAGTCGTTGACACCTCAAAACCAAGTGAAGAACAAAATCTTGTTCTGTGGGTAAGTTACAAGATTTCAATGTTACTAAGAAATGAGCTTCTACTTTTTTTTTTTCCACTTAAAAACTTTGTTGTAACATTATGAACCATGTCAAAGTGCATATAACTCCCGTCTCCCGCAGTATAATACATAGATAGACACTTTAACTTAGCTTCAACTGGCAACTAAATATCCCAACTTTGAAAATGCACATACACCTTAACTTGGTTTAAGTTGGCACCATAAACACCCTACTTTAAGAATGTACATCTAGAATGTTACCCCTTTAAAGGTGTGCAATTTCAAAGTTAAGGTGTTCGCGAGAGGCATCTCTGTGAAGTTGAAGTATTAGATGATCATAAAGAAAGTTGGGCATTCAATTGCCAGTGGAAATCAAGTTAAAGTGTTTACCTATATATAATGGCGAGCTTGCAGATTCGAAAAAGGGCTGAACCACAACTTATGTTTCTACAAGATTTTCCACATGTGACCTCCTCGTCACATAGTAGCAATTCTTACCCTCAGAGGCGGATCCTGGGTTTAAAGTTTCGAGTTCAGGAATCTAGCCCTTTATGTTTTTTTTAAAATTAAAAATGTGTACATATTAAATAGATTTCTCAAGACACATTTAGAGTTTAGGTCAAAACTACTAGCTTCAGTATACCTATATTATTAATCCTTTAGATGACATGATAGTCTTTTTTAAGAAAATATGTTAAACTCTTGTCTAAAATGCTTGACAGGCACAACCATTGTTCAGAAACAAGAAAAAGTTTCACCTAATGGTGGATCCATTGCTAGAAGGGAACTATCCAAGGAAGGGACTTTACCAAGCACTAGCAATTGCAGCAATGTGCCTGCAAAATGAAGCCAGTGGTCGTCCATTGATCAGTGATGTGGTCAGTGCTCTGGCGTTTCTAGCGGGTAGCAAGGAAAAGGAGAAAGACGAGGATGAGGAAGCAGCAGAAGAAGACACTTCAAAATCCCCATTGCAAACTAATACAGATAACATTGGAACTAATGAAGCTAATGCTGATACGTAACAAAACAAAAGCCTTCTATTCTAAGCATAATCGACACTGCTTCTTCAGATTTTGTACATCGTTATGTAGCTTTTCAAGTTCATTCAAAGATACATGATTAAAATTCGATATATCAATGTTAAATGGACAACTTATCTATATATGAAAAACATGTCTCATTTAACTTTCATGGACCACTTCACCATTGAGCTGTGAGAACAATCTGCCACTATGAGTACAAAATTCGTTAAAATGACAGCAGCTGTCCAGGTACACAAATTCGAAGAATAAAGCATTGCAATTTACATAAAATATCAAATATCAACCAATGCAGAAAAGATTTCAAATTGAACTGGTAAACTAGCCTTCCAAGTAAATTGAGCTCGCCCGAGAGAAAATTCACGAGACACTAACTTCATGCTACAGGCAAATAACTGGTAAAAGAGTTTGCTTCCAAGTAGGTTGAGCTTGCCCGGGAGAAAATTCATGACTGATAAGACGCTAACTTCATGTAACGGGTGAATTAGTAGCACGCAACTACTTCTCCAGCTCTTGCAGATCAATATCCCAAGCAGATGCCAACTGCAACAGCAGTTGCTCTGGTGTTGCGCCTTCCCAGTCCTCAGGCAAGTCTACTGATGATGGAATTTCATTCAAGTTTAACAGCAGCTCCTTTTTCACTTCCATAGGAATGTCCACTACCTCAGGTCCATTTTCTATGACAATTTCTAGCAACTGAGTATAATTTGAAGAAAAAGGACATGATATAGTTAGTACAAAACTTAATTCCATATATCAAACTTCAGCTTAGGTAGTAAGTACTCCATAGATGCAACAGAGGAGTTCAGCACAGATTATGTGAGGGGGGAGGGAGTGTGTGTGTGAGAGAGAAGCAGCAGAAACAATGTGGGAAATAATCAAACTTAAGACCTGCTCTATTAGAGAAAACAGTAGTTAAGGTAGGCTATCTACATCACACCCCTCAGGGTGCAGCCCTTCCCTGCACCCTGCTAACGTGGGATGTTTTGTGCACCGGACCGCCCTTTAGTAGTTTTCTATAAGTAGTTGTTTTGATTTCTTGAAGAAACATATAATCCAACAATTGTTTTTTTTGGAAAATAAGGTAACCAAAAGGCTCTTGCAAGGGCAATTCTTCCAGTACAAACAAAACAAATTCTCTCAGTACCCTGTCCAAACAAACCGTTTTTCCCAAAAACAAACTAAAAGCAGAATGGTTTGGCAGTCCAGACACGACCTACCTAATTGAATAACTCACCAGAGCAACATCATTCAAAAGCCTAAGTGGCAGATAGAATGTCTGGGTTTAGATTTTAAGTGGTTAAGAACCGTATAGTAATTCTTGAAGTATTGTGTAATCTGCATCCCCTTCCTAGATAGTAATGCAATATATTAACCATTTATCTTTTTACACTAAAGATGCTGTTCACGTTATCTTTCGGTTGCATAATATTGCGAAAGGAAATGAAACAGTTTGAGGGAGAATATTTCCATTAGAGGAAATAGAAAAGAACAAGCAGTAAACTAAAAGGAAAACTGACAGATTGTATCCTATTTATCAGCATGTTACAGAAAAATCAAGATTTACTTGAGCTCAATCTGAAGGAAATGCTAAATTAGTAAAAAATAGAGGGCTTATATCCCAAAGAGAAACAAAAACTCTTTTAATTCTCTTGATAGCATGGCTTATTTTCTTAATGAGAGTTACCTAATTAATAAATTTGAACACACAATACCCCAGAAACAAGTACATGCCATGAAAGCAGAGAAAATAAGCCATGCTGCCAAGAGAGCTAAATAAACAAGACACCCTTTCTACGTTGTGCAAGAGAAAAGCATTTCAAAACAATGTACAACTTTTCACAACCCAAAAAAAAAAAAAAGAAGAAGAATTTCAGAACTCACCCCCCCCCCCAAACCCACAAAACAAACCCACACACGCAAATAAAAAGAGAAACTGTAAATCTCTCAATTCTTTTATTTAGTAATCCTTGAGAACGTTCTTTTAAATACAAGAGCATGTACAAGTTTTCATGAGATCTTCATTAATGTAAGAAGAAATACGATAAATGTCCACGATTAGAGAGCACAGTTCGTAAAGGATTGGTTGGGGAGTGCATAAGCCCTGAAGCTAGGTGAAATTCAGGTTGGCCACTTCACCAGCTTAAATGGCATTTTAAGTGCTCATAGCCCATGGATTTTGTCTTTCACAGGACAACTCTAGATAATACATACAAGATACTAACTTTTAAGAATGTTGTAAACTCTTTTAGTGATTATGGATAAGAAATTAAAATTTTACAAAGAAACAAAGGACTGACAAATAAAACTGCACTTTTATATCTAAATCATAAATGTAAATGGTTTTGAATTTGAATGACATCATTTACCACTTCATTTATTCTTAATTACAGATTTTAATCCTTTTGTCCAAATAATTAGTTTGAATTTATTGTTGTTCTTTCTTGCATTACATATATATCTCTTTTCTTTTCTTTTTTAAAATTTAGATCTTTTCTTCGGCAAAATCCATACTTCAATTGCTTAATTTACTTAAAGCCATAACAAACTATAGTGTTTTTATTAGCTCTTGCCATTGAAAACTCTCTAGCTAGTTCCACTTCCCATTGACATGGTGAACTCGTTCAATGGTATTGAGCAGTTTGTTGACGGATCATATTCAACTCTTTCATAGGATGCATGTTCATCCACGGAAGATCGAACCAGATATTTGGGCAATTCAATCAGTAACAGTGTCCTTAGCTTCTTAAGTTTTGAAAAATCAATAGAGCAAAACAATCATTTCACCCACTATGCAGTCTTTTCTAGAGTTTAAGATACTATACATCATACAAAGTTCTTTTACTATAGGTGGTCTTGGTGTGCCGAATGAACAGATTCTGTATATCCAACAAAGGATAGGTACTTGACTTTCAGAAATGTTCCCAGGCAAAACTCAACTCAGCAGACTGCTTGCATCGGGTAAGAAGTGATTGATGTGCTAGTTGTTTACTCAATGATTCCACAAGGTAGCAGAATTTCCGAACACACTATAAATATTAATGCATGCAGTTGATATGGTAATCCTCACATATCTCCCGGACTGTTAGACAAGAGCAAACAGCATGACATATCTACCCATAGATTTGGTTCCTTCAGTCATGACACATTTATAGTCTCTTGGAAGAAGTAGACAGACAGTGCTGCAAAATGTCCAAAATGTTTTTAACTCAAACCAACAAAAGGATACCAACCAATATCGGTTATTAGGCACAGTAAATCATACTACATGTTTCTCAGAGGAACTCTATGACGCCTATTCTCTTACCCTAAAAGAACAACCAATACTACATAAAATATTTTAGTAATCATCTGCACAGATTCTCTACTTTCACAACTTACTCTGGGAGAAGAATACTATATTAACATAAAGTCAAAAAAGCTGCTACCAGGGCATTGGAGAGATTTGTACCTGTTG
>JBDJHY010000002.1:1376571-1391133 GCA_039654485.1 Withania somnifera
CAATTCCTAATGCGTACTGCAGTGAGTTTGCAGACCCTATTGTTGCCGAAGCAACTCTTGACTTTCTGAATGCAAACAAGAAAAAGTTGTCAAGTTCGTTTCCAACTTTGCTTCCCCAGGTACATATTCAACTTAATTAGCTTTCAAAGTTTTGAAACCTATGAAATGTTTCTGATTCTTCCTTTTCTAGAGAGAAAAAGAAGAAGCATAAGAACATTTTCCCAATTTCAACATGGTAGTGAAGCTGGACCTCCTTACCTTATGTCATCTCAAGGCAGTGTGGCAGTTATAATGCCTTTGACATAGTACGAGAAAATAACAAGAATGGTGCATCATGTTTTGGAGTTGATTCAAAATAGTCCCTTAAATATATTTCTGAGAGGCTTGGTCCTCTAATTTTGCCGAAAATGAACACCTTTGGTCTCCGTCAGATATATATAACAAATTCTGACTGTTAGATTTAACGAGAACTGTGAAAAGAAAAAGATTAATCAAAATACTAAGGAAAACCTGTCGAATCCTAGAAATTGTGACACAAAAAATTGCCAAAGCAATAGAAATAAGAAACAAGAAGAAGCAGTAACTGCACCGGACTTCACAAATAAATCTCGGATACTCCAGTGCGCAGGTGTGAGAGGGTGACACTGGATGGTTTCAAGCGAGGTAGAGGTAGACCGAAGAAGTATTGGAAGAAGGTGATTAGACATAACATGGAGCTGTTACAGCTTATCGAGGACATGACCCAAGATAGAAAGTTATGGAAGACGCGAATTAGGGTGGTAGGTTAGGGGGTAGGTGTGAGTTCCTGCTGGTGGTAGTAGTAGGGTAGTATCCTGTGTTTGTTGTTTATATTGATTGTTGTGTTATTTTCTACGTGACACTATTGTTGGCATTTGTTTGTCATTTCCAGAATTATATATTGTTGTACTAGATTGTGGTGTGTGTCATGAGCCGAGGGTCTTTCGGAAACAACCTCTCTTCCTCACCTATGGGGTGGTGGTATGGACTACGTACACTTTACCCTCCCCAGACCCCACTTGGTGGGAAATTACTGGGTATATTGTTGTAGTTCCTATTTGAATCTAACAGCCAGAGTTTGATAAAACTCGGCTCTTTCGAAAACAACCTCTCTACCTCACTTATGGGGTAGTGGTATGGACTACGTACACTTTATCCTCCCCAGACCCCACTTAGTGGGAAATTACTGAGTATGTTGTTGTAGTTCCTATTTGAATCTAACAGCAAGAGTTTGATAAATATTTGACGGAGATCAAAAGTGTTCACTCTTGACAAACTTGAGGGACCAAAACTGTTCTGGAGTATATCTAAGAGGCCATTTTGAAGCAATTTTTTTGTCATTTTCTGAACATAGCGCAATGGGTGAAAGGATAATGAATTTAGATCTCTATAATCATTTGAATGAATTATGACCTAAGTAGAGCACCATGCATACAAAGATACATATAGCTAGCTCCAACTAATTTGGGACTAAGATGTAACTGATTGAACTCTATAATCATTTGACATCAACCATAATGTGCATCTTATGCATATGTCAAACACTTATGTAAGAATGGAATATAGTGGCCATTTTATCTATATATTTGTTTGGGTGTTTATATGCGTATGCCACTTGGAAGCATGCAAATACGATAATGTGATCTCTCATGACATTGCAGTTTTTTCCATTGTTGCTGAAGCTAATTGCATGGAATGGGGAAAAGTAAGTCCTATTTCCATATCTTATTTATTAATAAAAGATGGGGAATTCTATAGATTTATGTCAAGAATGGATAGATTATTTTATTATATTGTTTATCTTATTTCGTTTCTCTTATATCTTATATTGGCTAATCAAACCTTGGCTTTGAATTATAAAGAAAGTAATTTGGTCCAATATCCTTATTCTTTCAGCTTCTTTATGTCTGTTATTTTTCTTGGTAAATTGTGCAGAAATAGATTCCCTTTATCGCACTCCATGACACCAAGATTTGTCATTTAAATAATAACAGATTTGGTTGCTGCTCTGTTGTTTGACAACTGCATAGGTTTTAAACAGAGTGATCCATTAATTATATTCAGAAAGTAGAACATTTTGGTTGTTTTCTTGGTCATTAAAAAAGTTGTAGTAGTGCCATCCTTCAAGAATTGATGTTCCAGTGACAAAATTGTTGCTTCCTGAGTTTCTTAAATTTGGAGCATTGCTTCACTTGATACTAACAGTTTCAGATGTGCAATTTGATTCTCTAAAAGTGGTTGAAGTAATTTTATATTCTAAAAAGTATCAAAATTTTCTTTTTCCAAAGGTCCAGCTGTGCCCTAAAGAAAGAAGAAGTGGTTCAGAACTGGTGGTCAGTGTTGAAAAGAGTGATACAAGTTTCTGAATTTAGAGAGAATTGTTTGAATCTTTAGAAAAAATATAGAAGTATTGGGAAGTGTCAACCACATGTCCTGGCTCCTAACCATTGGCACGTTGGAATTGAATATGACTCCCATATGTAACACTAAAATTTGGCGTCTATGCTTTCTCTGATTTGTAGTTGTATAGTTAACCGAATTCTGCCAAGTTTGATTTGCCATCATAGA
Organism: Withania somnifera; assembly: GCA_039654485.1. Lineage (NCBI taxonomy): Eukaryota > Viridiplantae > Streptophyta > Magnoliopsida > Solanales > Solanaceae > Withania > Withania somnifera. The sequence continues at coordinate 1,379,158 of JBDJHY010000002.1, forward strand.
TTTAGGTGACCTCTCCATGATTGCAGGAGTTTTGCTTGAATTCTCATGTGTCCTTCAGCTTTAGAAATTGACTCTTGTGGACCTTCTAGCTTTTCCAGCATGCTAATCCATGTCATGAATGGACACTTAGCAACATTTGATGTTGCATACATTTGATGGGATAAGTAATATGCTTGTTAATAACCTGATAAAGAGGCAGGCTGTAAGAGGATAGGATAATCTATAGCACCTTCCTTAAGCTAGTTCCTCCTTAGCATTTTTTTATTTTCCTCCTTATCCAATGGATAACAATGTTTTCTGTATGGAGTACTTAATCTTAGACAGTATCATAGACTTAATTCTCCTAATGTTTACGGAACTGCACTTTGACAAATACTTTTGTCATCCATGCAGATTGGAAAAAGCATTTCGTAGAGTATTTCCTGGTTTGATTTCCCAGGGTTCATTTCTTCCGCTATTTCCATCAATCGTAGACTTGCCTAGTGAGTGTGTTACTTTCTTGCTTTCGTGCTCATCCTTACCCAAAGGAGAAAAAGAATAAAACAATAAAATCAAGGCTTGTGCTTTTACTCTGAATTGTTCCAGAAAAACTTATGCTTGATCGTGCAAAGTGATATCTAACCAAATAAATAGTGAAAGAGTTGGTATATTTGATTTGTACTTGAAGCTTTTGTCCATCAAGTTGCCATAAAGATCTATTAGTGGTGCATTCTAGTCGTTCCTGTTTTTATGCTAGTATAAGACCCTCTTCATTTTTGCCAGTACTGGTTGTGGCACTGGAAAAGGTGGAGAAGAGTTCAGGATCACTGGTTGGCAGTAGCATAGCTTCAATACAGAAGAGTACAGCTCCAGAGGTTATTATTTACTCATCTGAGTTATGAATTACTGAAATTTCCAAAATTTTGTTATGATTGAGGAGATTCCCCTTGGTAACAGATGTTGCTAGCACTCATGGATGAAGCATATACTGGGTCAACCATAGGAGATGGAGGGGCAGACTCTGAATCTGAGGATAGCTCCACAATGGCAGTGGCGGATCCATTCTTTCTTGAGCTTCTCAAGGATGAGAATGATGGTCTAGCTGTATGTTCTTTTCTATGCCGTAAGCTCTAGGTTGCTGCAGGTTTGCATGCTATTAGAAGAGAGATTAGACTTCTGAGTAAAACCACTAGCATTTATTTAGCTAGAAAAAGTGCAAACAACAATGCCTCACTTCCAATATGTTAATCCATGCTTCTTTTGATGCTCTCTTTTGTTTTTCTAATCTGAATCTTTCATGGCTCTCTTGATCTTTAGGAACGCCACTGGGCTTGTCCTGCCGTAGCTGCGGCTCTACAAGCAGCAGTTAGCACGCCTATGTCTGATAGGCTGAAACAAGCACTGAGAATAACATCTCGGCTGCTTGATATGTATACTGCTATAGCGATCCATGATGTCAATGATTGTAAGCTCCATCCATTTTATGCAGGGGAGCTTTTTCTCTTAATAAACGATGAAGCAACTTTATGAAGAGCTTGATTCATAATGTTTCTGTTGCAGCTCTTATTTGTGCTCTGGTTCCCCTACTTATGGCAAGATATTCCATTCTATTTCCAGAAAAGTTATTCTTGTACGAGGTATCTAAGTTCATGTATATAAGTTGAAGAGTTCCTTCTCAAATGTATTTTCATGTTGACAAGGCAAATAGGCAATAAGCTATTGGAGAAATCCACCATGGTAGCTCTATAAATTAGCTTTGTCATTTTTCTATTTTGCTATGTTATTTTAAAGGTATTTGGATTAGTGTTCCTGTTCTGTAGAGCAGAGGTACACAACAAGTGGCGCCTTCCCTGCGTCTTCTTTTCATGATTTTAAAAAATCAAGTTTTCTTTTCTTTGAGTCTAAGAGTTGTTCCAAATCATTGAAGTTTATACTCAAAACTGAATGATCTCTGTGCAACGAACCATGATGTCTAGTACTGAAAAGGCCTTGTTTAGAATTTTAGAAAGAGGAGAATTTCACTGATACCAAAAAGACGCAAGGAAAGAAAGAAAGGAAGAGAGGAGCATCTTTGAACAGGATGGTTATGGTTCGTCTCTTAAAGAAGGATCCTTCTCCTAATGTTGGTGCCCTTTGGGTTGACACCACCTTTGCACAGTATCAGATTTGTCGTTTTTACTGTCCGAGTGTACTTGATTTTAATTAGTGATATATTTCTACACATATTTGTAGGTTCAAAAGAGGATCCAAGAGCTCATGCTTGCTGCCTTTAATCGATCTCCCAGTTTCATTGCACTTCTGAAGGTATTGTTTTAATTACGCCAAGAAAATCCTCACCTTTAAATTTGTATAGTAATTTGAAATCAAGAAAGGTCAGAATGGTAATGAAGTGCATTCCTGCATGACCGGCGCAGCTTCTGTGTCCTTGATTTCGCTCATATCTCATCTCACAACTTATATGTAATTTCTTAGCAATGAATCATAAAACCCGCTATCCCCTTTCTTTCCTTTTTACTTTCCCTTTTCCTCGACTTAATGTACTTATATCCACCCTTATGCAGAAGCCTATAGTGGACAGACTTGGAGAAGCTTATGATAATCCGACAAAGGTGATTGGACCTTCTTTCCCAATTCACAATAAGACATATTTTCTATCTCATTTAACCTGTAAGAATCGACTGAAAGTAAACTTTTCTCTAGACTGAATTGGCATTACAATTATGCTGGGCAATCGGGGAGCATGGAGGTGGTCGTGAAGCCCACAAAGATGCTGCTCGTGAACTCTTTGAGAGCTTGGAATTACTTCTGTATGAAAATCTTTCATCAAGGTAGACTGAATGATTGCTTTGCACAAAATCAGAGATTCATTTTAAGATGCCACTCGTTACTGATTTTTTGATGATCCTCTTCTGCTCGTAAGCCGTCTAGGTCTGCGTGAATCAGCTCTTGGGTCTGATTCTGCAAAATCGAGAAAATCATCACAATCAAGGCTATTGTGTTTTGTTGTGACTGCCATTGCAAAGCTTGCTACATATCACCGTGAATTGTTGCCCAGGGCCCGTGTATCCTTGACAAAGGTTAGCATATCTGGTGTTTCTTGTAGCACTCTACAGTTCACCTTTAGAGAAAGCAGGCTTTCATGGCAGCAGTTGATCATGGTGGTAAAATATCTAAGAGATTGTTACTAAGCTTAGTTTGATTGATTTGACAGGTTGCATGTTCGCGAACCTCAGATGCAAGGGTCTGGAGGCGTGCACGTGATTATCTGGGTCTGATGAATGAACCTGCTATATGTTTGTCTATCTTGGGCCCTCGTGAATCTGCAAGTAAAGGGATGCAGAAACCTGGCACAGTTAATTGGAGTGAAGGGGGAACTAAAATGATTTCTCACCTTCCATTTTACTTTTTAGGTGCACAAGAAGGTAACCTGTGCATAACTTTTTTTTTTCATTCTTTGGATGACCGAGAAATCGATCTGCAACCAACTCTTTGGGCCAACCGTATCTTTGGAAACTCCAGGATGATGAGCCCGTCCCTCTACCCTTCTCTAGTTTACTAGACTTGGTTCATTTGGCGCTCGGCTCAAACTTGTGACCTAAGATACAAAGTTCCTCAGCCTTCACCAATTGAGCTAACTTAACGTTATCTGAATTTAATTTTTCGATTAAGAAAACTTAAATCGTTGTTAATGATGTATAAAACATGATACGCAGGTCCGCCCCATGATTTCTCATTTAGGGATGTTCTTCCTGGAAGATAGTTTATCGTCAGGAATTGCATGTGATTCATTACACATATCCTGGTTGAGTACGGAGAACAGTGTGTTGGATCAAGATGGACGAATCGTCGCTTATATTCTGCTTCATTGAGTACCTCAGTTTGCTTAATGGTTCTTGTTCTTGAGCCATTTGTCTTAGTTCTTCACTTGCTGCTAAGGCAAGATCAACAATCTTGGTTTTGTATGCTTCAGCACTTACTGATACTGATAAAAGGAGATCACTTGCTCTAGGCATATTGTCTATTTTCCAACATTTGCATTGACTGAGAAAATCGAAGTTCGAAATTTCTCAAGTATAGAGAAATTTACAACAACAATGACAAATCTAGTATATTCCCACAAAGTGGGGCTTGGAGAGGGTAGAGTGTACATAATTTGTACCATATCTCAGGTGTGAGGTAGAGAGATTGTTTCCAATGGACTCCTGATATAGGACAAAATAATCTAGAAAAAAACTAATACAGAAGCAACGGCTAGTACGGGAAACAACAGAGAGTATAAAAAACAAGACTATTATAAAATAATATTACAAACAATCAAATCGACGCAACACATCTCATTAAAACTTCAAGAATCAGACACTACAAGTATATCACTACGACTCCTAGCATAAAACATACAAGTATATCACTACGACTCCTAGCATAAAACAATGCACTCTTATTTACTAAGAAAGATACAATCCTATCTACTAAGTATAGAGAAATGTGTGCATCAAAATTCACAACATAGCACAAAATTTCAAGATGTTAAATTTTTCCTATATGTTCTATGTTGTCTAGATACTCATGGTATTGCTGTTTATAGATAGATACTATTCATTATTTACTAATATCTATGTTGTTTTGCCCTTCCAAAAATATTAGCGACCCAATGTCGAATTCTCAGATGCATAATTTTTGAAGGATCAGGTACACATTAAGTGATATATTTTTGAAGAGTCTGGGCAACCTAGGCTAATACTAAAGTCTAGTATTTTGCAACTTATGGTCTGAACTTCAGTATTTGAAAGATAATCGTCAAAAATACACCTAAAGTGTCATATATTGAGTTAGGTACATGAACTATTGGGTGATAGGAAAAGCAAACACATGATATATAGATCAGGTAAGTAACTCGCAAATAAGTAATTCGCAAAAATATGGTACTTTGGTGTATGTACCTCTAAATATCCATAGTGCTCCAACCCTAGTTTGTCTTCAGGGGACATCTTGCAATTTGGGAAACCTGTTTAACAATCTCCATCCTACACGACATGAATTCAAATTAGTAAATCCAGAAAAAAAAAAAGTTATTTACAATGAGAACTACTATCTATAGAGGGCTTGTTAAATTCTAAAGCCCCAATTAATGCTATTTTTTCCTTAAAAATAATAATCTACAGATTTCCAATGGACATTCCTATGATCATAACCTATGTTATTTAGACCTTTTAAAAATATCAAAGACTGCATATCGGATTCTTGGACTTTTCAAAAATGTCATATAATGCATGTCGGATTCTCCAAAAGTAATGAATTTTTGAAAAATCCGATACGAATGCGACATCAAAAGTAAAAAATCCGCGCAACTTAGATCAGAACATCTCGATAATTTGATAAACTCATCCGAAATAGCCTCAAACGAGCACATTTCCAATAAATTTTATGAGAAATACACGTGTTTCTAATCGTAATAACGGGATAATAAAACATACAAATTTATCTACAAATTCATGTAACTAAAATAACAACATTTTTGTGGTTCATTACAAAGTCATTTTAGTTTATTTATACAAGCGAATCTATCTATAACATACAGGATAATACATAATTAACTTATCATATTTATATTTTATTCCACTACATTTATGGCGGCGGAAGTCTTAAAGGTCAAACCAGTCTCATGCATTCTAGTCTGATCCGAACAGATCTTGTTGAACGAATTGATCCCTTATAATATATTCTATAAAGTAAGGTCCGAAAAGAATAAGGTATACGTAGACCTAACCCCTGCTTTTTTGGGGCATAGAGGTTGTTTCGAGAAGATGTCCAACTTAAGAAAATGGTCTGAAATAAATGTAAGAATAAAAAGTTATGATGAAAATATTGAAGACAATAAGTATTGACAATATAAATATTGAAGATAACTAAAGTAAACGAAACAACCATATTAATAACATCAAAGCATAAGATAACGCTGCGCAGCAGCAGAACCACCTTCGGTGAAGAGTGGTCAGTGCACATCTTTTATCGGAATATTATGTAAAGCATAGAGGTTAAACGTTAGCTATTATGAGTATATATTTAATTTTGAACACCTTTAACCGACCGAAAAAAAATTGTACACTCTTCACCAAACTTTTGGCTCCACCACTGACGCTACGATAATAGTAATAGTACAGTAAGGGAACAAATAGAAGTCTTGAACCCCGCTCTACCATTATAAAGAGAAAATTGATTACCATACTAACCATCTATCCTCATCCTCGAAAAAAGGGAGAAAAAAAGTCACGACAAGTCAATCTTCCCTTTTTCTTGATTTTTACTACGTCAAACTTCATTAATTAGCTAGGTTTTTAATCAATTATCTTTGAATTATGGACAAATTCTAAATTCATCTTTCATATAATTCTACAATCTCTAAATATTATTTAAATATCAATCAAATTGTTTTTTAAACATAGCAGATAAATTATAGAAAGACTTTGAAAAGCATGGATAATGCCATTTTCCTAATTTGTAAATGTAGTTAAATAATCTATTAGAATGCTGATAGATCCAATTTTTATTTTTATTTTTAATTTAATATCTAGTATTCACTTTGAATCCGGACTAATTCAGAAATTCCTTTTAATAGATTCTCTTTCGAGAGTAAAACGCTTTCCACTAAAGGCTACCTTTTTATATATATATAAAATCAAACCAAAGAATTAAAAAATAAATCCAAATTAAAATTCAGTTTGATTTGAATTGATTTGATATTTCGGTTTAATTCGAATAACACATCCCAACTTTGTAGGTTGAGAGGCTTTATTATAGGAAATATATTTTGGCGAAGCGTCCTCAATAACAAATTCAGACTTTATTTTCGTCCTTTTCAAGATTTTACTATGTGAAACTTCCGCAAAGCTAAATTTTTAATCAATTATCTTTGAATTATGGATAAATTTTTAAATTTTTTCAAATAATTCTACAATCTCCAAATATTATTTTAATACCAAATCAAATTGTTGGAAGAAAATAGTAGATAATTTGGGAGGAATTGGAGTATTATAATAAGTGGCCTTTTTAGAAGGATTTTGAAAAGCATGGACAATGACATTTTCCTTATTTGTCAACTTAATATTTAATTAGAATTATTTTCTTCTAATTGTTGTAAAATAATTCAATAAAATTACACTAATATTATATATACACCTGTAATTTTAGAAGTACAATGAAAGTTTGATACTACAACAACAATAACACGAATACACTATAATTTCACAAGTGAATATGGAGAGAGAGTGTATGCAGAACTTATCCTTATTTTGTAGAAGTAAAGATATTATTTTCGATAGACCTTTAGCTCAAATAAGAAAAAAAGGAAAATATTTCGAACCACTTTTGTTTTTCTAAAAAATACGAAAGTAAAGAACCATGACAAATACTAAGAAAAATAATACATAGCATTCCAAAAGAAAGGAACATTAATAATAATGTAGATAGTAATAGAAATCAAGGAACAAGAAACTACGAGAAGCAAATATATTGCGAGATAACGCTCAACTAATCATCTATCCTAATTTGTGATCTTCATACGTCTAAGGTCTGCCCTGGATAAGCCATGTAAATTTATTACAGACACTAAATTAAATAGTAATGTCATGAAAGTTCGGAACTAAGAATTTTAATTAATGCTGAACTCATCAAATTTAAATCCATCGTCTATTGACAATATACCTTTTTAATTTATTAATAATTAATTATATGAAATATGACATGCATCATGCTACAAGGAAATTTTCTCAGGTGTTAGAATTAGTAAAATTAGTATTGTTAAAACAAAAATACATTCAATTTGAATATTACAAATAGAAATTAAAATCACTTACAATTAAAATTTTGGAATATTCACTAGCTAAATACTTCTTGATATTAATCTTTCACTATTCACTATGTTCGGAATTTGAAAAAAAATCGAATCACAAAAGAATATTATATTTTTATACAATTCGAACTTGTGACCTCATGCCCACGTGACATTTACTAGTTACACCAAGAATTTCCTTCATTATTTTATGTGAAGAGCAGATGGTTTGGAGTTTGGACTCATTGTCATGAGATTGATTAGTCAATATTCCTTAACTAAGTTAATGATTGAAACTCTAAAAACTTCATTTTTGTATAATTATTCTTAACGAGAAGTCTTGGGTACGAATCTTATATATAATGAAAAAGAATCATGTTAAGAAGTGTTCTCCCTTTAACTGAGTCTTATACAATGCCAAACCAAATTAATCAGGGATCTAATGTAAGTATCAAACACCAGATAAATACTGAAAAGTAGAAAACAAATAGAGGATTCGTTGCTCCGAATAATTTAAATTCTCGTTGTTACGTAGGATCCATTTATAAGAAATTTTCTCTTTTTCCACGAGCTCAATCTCAATTTTTTATTAAGAATAAAAGGATCTCACTCATTTAGCTACATGATAAGTTTTTAGGGCTTCCTGTGAAAATGAGTCTCACTATACAACAACAACATACCCAGTATATTCCCACAAGGTGGGTCTGGGGAGAATAAAATACACGCAGTCCATATTATTACGAGTTAGATAGGGACTGTTTCCGAAAAACCCTCAATTCAAGACAATACAATCTAAAAATGAAATAATATAATGAAAAGAAAATGAGTTTTGCAATACCTAAATGAAAATCCCTAAGAAATAATGACATATAAAATTAAAACTCGATGAATAATGAACTCGTACTTCTATCTTATTTTACTTGAATATTATACTTTTATCACCTAACCCCCAAAATCATGATGACTATATACCACTCAATTTTATTTAATTTATAAAAAATTAAAATTTTAAATTGGAAGAAAAAATTAAATAGTGCCGTCTAAACACTACAACACATTTTAGGCACAACATGGAGTTGGTATGCATCCCTTTCTCATGTGTCTCATATTTTTAATGTTTATTTATGTGATTTTGGAAAAAAGAATAATTATATGAGCAATGCATTGAGGAATTTCAAAGTCGGAAGAAGTGAACACAAAATTAACTAAAAGGGGTTCGATATTTACTGTATATACATAAAAATAATTTTAATCATACATAAACAGTATAATTTTCTACTAAATAAGATTTAGATGAACCTCTAACACTATGCGAGTTCCGTCCCTGTACACTATCAATATAATAAAATAAATTGGGAATGAGGATTATGAAGGGTTGGTGTAATTATTGAGGAGAGTCACCCCTAACCCGGACCTATCATATTTTTTGTGTTCGTAGTTCTTTCGTTTCAAATTATTTATCGTGTTACTTTTTTACACATTTTTAAAAAAAATATATTAATTAGGAGGAGTTTTTGACTAATTTACCATTACTTATGGCTTAAGATATAGTAATTTTTATTGATTGAAATATGAGTAAACTATATAAAACACATTATTATAAAAATTAATTACTTTTCATATCACTAATTTTTAAAATTACGTTTCATATCACTAATTTTTAAAATTAGTGATAGACCAAAAATCGCGATACATAAAAAAGTGATAGACCAAATTTTTTTTATGCATGATACCCATAAAAAATTGCGATACATAAAGAAGTGATAGACCAAAATGCTAAAATGGTAAGTGATGAATACTTGGCCTTTCTAATTTCAATGTCTAATTTTTGTCTTACAATAAAGTGAGTAATCCTTTGATGGAGACCATATGAATTGATTGAACAAGTGTGGATAGCTTCAATTTCTTGATAGACATGTATCACCACCACTAACCATCATCGATATTGCATATTCGTTACATATAAATTTTTTTTTATCTGACAATTGACATCGACTATCAGTACACAATCGCCATTTGTCAGGCTTCTCGTCGGCCACGACTATATATCATCCACCATTACTTACAAATATCATGTCATTTTTATACGGCAGCAATAACTTGCCCTAATTGAGGAAAGAAAAACACTTCATATTAGAAAATTCGGACTCCAAACCTCCAATTAAGGATAGCTAGAGAGATTCTATCAATCTTACCACAACTCTCGATGGCGGACAAGTGCAATGAGATACAAAAATGCTCCCTCTTATTCATGGACGGAGCCACCTATCATGAAGGGTGGCACGCACACACCCTTCGCATGAAAATTATTTTCTATATAGAGGTTAAATATTAGCTATTATGAGTGGACTTTTAATTTTGCACACCTTCAATACAAATAAGACAAAACGTTGAACATACTTCGTCAAATTTCCGTCTCTGCCATTGCTTATTTTTATATTTATCGTTAAAGTTTTAGTATTAGCACACTCATTTAAAAAAATCATAAATAACTTTAATTAAAAGAGGTATTTGATTCTATTGTCATTACATTAATTTAGTCTAAATGAGTAATTCTTGATTATACCGTTTTGGAAATAGTAAAAACTAATTAATTCTTTATTAGTCTCTAAAATGACAAATATTTTACGCTAAAATTCCAAATAAAAAGGACAAGAGAGAGTATTAATTAAGAATGGATAATGACATGATTATAAAACAAATGACAATCATTAGATTTAAACTTTTTGTTGATACGTCATCTCACATACTAAAGTAATTTAATTAGTAATAAGCTTCTAATTAAATATTTATTTAATTAGAAAATAAATCTTATGTCAAACAGTACCTTATTATACACTTGTAATCTCTTTCTGAAGTCAAGAATATAATTAATTCACATCAAATTATAAGGTCTCGTGAGTTGACAATCACTAACTATATAATTAAATCATTACTTCCGAGATGATAATTCACCTTACCTCCTCGGTAAAAAATTACACGGTATATTTAAAGTATTTTAGTTTCAAACATATTTTATCCGAACATTTATTAATCTTTTCATCAAATTATGTGAAGGTATTATTATATCAAAACGTCATATTTTTACTATAATCGGTCCAACCTTTTTTAAAAAAAAAAATCTTGAATCATTAACTATATAGCAATTTTTATATAGCTTTAAATATATAAATTTATTTAAAAGATTTGTTGACCTGATTTTTTTTAATACCATAATATAAATTGGAACAGAAAAAATAATAATTGCAATGAGTTTCTGAGAAAGTTGTATAAAATTAAAAAGAAAAAGCTGAAAGAAGAAGGAAGAAAATGACTAATGAAAAAGTCTAAGTCATATAATTACCTAATTAATGTCTATTTCATTTCAATATCTATTAAATTAATATTAGCAAATAAGACAATTAAAAATAAGATTTGGCAAATCTTTGTTCCATTAATCTAATCCTAAAATCATAAAAGGTCAAATCTATTTTTTTTTTTCTGTTGCATCTTCTAATTATCTTCAACTCTCTGATGTCCCACAATCAAGATTCCATAACAAGCCTGCAAGTCTTTTAAACTCATTTTGTGGCATTCTTGAGAAAATACAAAATGACCCCTCATTTTAGATGCGATGATGCATCGCATATATTACGACTATACAATATATCGCATGTTTAATTATGTATTTAAATGATGTAACATATATTTGTATGTATCTAAATGATTTCTTGAATTATGTATCGCGCTCATAAAAAATTTAGTTCTTTAAAATTAAGTTACTTTCTCAGTCACAATTTATGTGGCGGTGTGCAAAGTTTGAGAGTCAAATGTGTTGTTTTCGTTTACAGAAATTTCACAAGACTTATAAATATTTATCGTAACTTATATAATTTTTTACATAGCATTCAAATATGTGAATTTTATTTCAAAATTTTTTAAGACTCTATTTCTGAATGCATAGTCGAAATTAAGAAATTTGGTACTCAATATCCGAATTATAACATATAAATTGAGACAGAAGGAGTCTATATAAGGCAACAACAAATTTAATATATTCCTATAAAATGGGGTCTAGGTTACGTAGAGTATATGCACACCGTACCACTACCTCGGAGATGAGGGAAAAAGATTAAGAGACTATTTCCTATAAACCCCCCCCCCCCTCCACCAGCCCCCTCCCACACAGG
>JBDJHY010000002.1:1451602-1462505 GCA_039654485.1 Withania somnifera
TCTTCACCAAAAACTTGAGTTTGTATGTACTAATTTGTCTTCTAGGTTGTGAGTTGGTAATCGTTGTGTTGTTAGTGTTATAGAACTTTCAATTGAACTCCGTTATGTGATCCAAAAGACAGAAAAAGGAGGAGAGTTAAGGTTTGAGTGAAAAGAGTCCATTAAAGATGAATCCAATGAAGTAAGCTTAAATGAAGAAGTGAGGTTCATATAGCCGACCCCAACCTGTCTAGAATTGAGGCATATTGTAGTTGTTGTAGTTATGGATCATGTGAATGGATCCAGAGGATACATATAGCTGACTCTAGTTAGAATTGAGGCATAGTTGATTGATATTGAATGGAATTGTCAGTGACAATAATTTAGTTGTATTGGCTCGGAACTATAAACTAAGTTTGTGAAGTTTAACTGAATTGCAGGGGTTATAACATTGGAATTCGGCTCATTGATGAGTTTTTGGCGAAATCTAATGTTTCTAGGTGTATTGATTTCAAGGAAACAGCTGAAGTCATTGCCAAGGTCTCTCTCTTCCCCCTCCAAGTTGCATTTCGTTTAAATTTGTTTTGGTTTATTTTGGAGTTTCAGTTTCATTGGAATAGTAGTTCTGATATCCCACACATGCCAGTAGCCAAACAGAACAGAGCTGTTCAATTATATATCAGAAGGAATACTATGGAATATATATTTTGTTAATGTAATGGAGGTTAATCACCGAGTTGTGATTAAATGGAGTGACATGGACAATGAAGATTTGCATAGGCAACCCCATCTTGCTTGGGATAATGGAATTGTTCTTATTGTTGTTGTTGTTGTTGTTGTTGTAATGGAGGTTAATGTGGTAATAGATTTTATTGAAACAAGAATTTAGACAAAAGTTTGAAAACAAGTATCTTGTTCTCAAATAGTCTTTTACAGTCAAACCTGAACAATAAAGTACAGAGAAATTTTGGTCATTTGGTTGTAATCCTTAAGAGTCTCTATACAGCTGAGTAACTACTTCTTCATTTCCGCTATAAAGGGGGTCAAATAGTACATAAAGTGAAAAGAAAATGCATAACAGAACATCCAAATTCTGCAGAATTAACTCTTCATTATTTCAAGTCTATATGGTACTTAAGCAAAGAGATGATCAATTTAGAAAAGAAAATGTATACAAGAGTATCAACATTTCTTTTTTGAAACAGAGATTGGCACCACCATCTTTCTTCAATCAGTTCAAATTTGAGAAATATGGTTAACTATTAACAATGTTAAAAACTATCAGAGCTTTGTTGAGGGGGAGAATGGTGGGGGTACGGATGATGAAGAGCCGATGGTTTCCTAGAGCATGTATGGTCTCAGATTTTCCCTGGGTTCCTAAGGAACAAGAAGAAAAAAAAATATGGAGAAAGGAAAAATAGAAAATGAGAGGAAGTCTGGTCGTTCTTTTGTCCCTTGTTTAGAGAGATTGTTGTTACTCCTAGGATATGATAAAGATGATTCTTGGATATTCTTGTTCCTAATAAATCCTCAACTATAGTGAATATAATAAGGCTTGATAAGTAACCTTAATCAAATTCCAAATGTCTCACTATGGATATAACTACCGATGTTCCTTTGCACTTGGCTCTTTAATTGATGGTGTGGATCTCTGAAAAACACATATACAGAAGGTATTAAATGCTTCTATTTCTAGCGTATCTTCCCTTGATTCTGTGAGGAATTTTTTCTTTCAGATGAGTAATAAAAGTTGGGAACAAATCTCTTAGTTGATTTTATGGGTAGATCAGTTGATCTGTATTTGGTTCTCTGCCAGTATTCATTGGCAGTGGCAGAATATATTGTTGTTTCTGCTTCATATTTGAGCTAAGCGCCGTGCTTATAACTACCCTTCATATTCTCAACTTCAATTCCTTTATAACATACACTTAGTTGATCATTCTCTTAAAAATGTCTATGCTGAAGTTTTGTTCTAGAAACATGATTTCTTGCTTCTCATAACAGGTTGGCCTCAAAATGTTCCTTGGTGTTACAGCAAATGTAAGCAATTGGGATGCTGAGGGAACAACTTGCAGTTTGATTTTGGAGGACAACCCCTTGGTAGACTTTGTTGAGCTTCCTGATACTTGTCAAGGTCTATATTATTGTAACATCTTGAGTGGAGTTATCAGAGGGGCATTAGAGATGGTGAGCTTCCCCCTTCTATAGCATCTGCTGATTATCAATCTTTACTTTATGATGGCCTCACACGACATACATGCTTTGGTTCATATTTCTCTCTCTGAGAAGAAGACACCTGCTATAGATATCGACATACGATATCCTCATTTTCTCAAGTTTGAATGAGTATCACTAATGTGACTTGTCTTTCCCTACTGAAATGAATAGCGTGCAAATGAAGGGTGTTTTTCTAAGTTGAAACGTTCTGAACTATATTACATTGTTTTCATTTTACTTTGCTTCCCATGTGGCAATCTAGCAGTGCATTATGTTCCTTGTCTATTTCATGCCTTGCTAAAGTCAGCTGAGTTCTTATTTTCCAATCTTGCAGTCCTCTCTAACTAGAGATTGCTAGGTGGGGATTTTTATAATCAATCTGAGATGGCTCCTAGTCCATTAGTGATTGTTAGGTTATAGTAATAGAGTTGCTTCCAGATATAACAACAACATAACCAATGTAATCTCCACAAGTGGGGTCTGGGGAGGTATAGTGTACGCACATCTTATCCCTACCTCATAGAGATAGAGAGGTTGTTTCCGAGTTGCCTCTGGATATGAGAAGCAAAAATATATTATGTAATCCTCCTCAGCAAGGTAAATAGTTGTTAAGAACAGATGAAATGGAGAGCATTGCATTTGTTTTAGCTAATTGTTGGAGCACCAGATTTATCTGCATTTGCCCCTTTCAGGTGTCAATGAAGACCGAAGTCACATGGATCCGTGATATGCTTAGAGGTGATGATGCCTTCGAGCTGCAGCTAAAACTGCTGAAGCAAGTTCCCGAGGAGTATCCTTACAAAGACGACGAGTAACAGCTGAAACTTATGAATTTTGTGTTGCTTCTTTTCTTTGATCATCTAAAAATATTAAGCTCCCTAAACCACCCTATGTTGTGATAAGACAGTTCTTTCTAGTGTTACTGACAATGTTAATGGTTAACTAACATGGATGAGAGGGGTCTCAATTTTCCTCCTTATCGTTTTTCATTTTTTTTAAGTTGAGGGTCTAGTGGAAACAACCTCTCTATCTCTACAAGGTAGGGGTAAGGCTACCAAACTCTAGTTGTGGGATTACATTGAGTATGTTGTCGTCTTTGATGATTTTTCCTGATGTTTTAGAACTATATGAAGCTAAGCCCTCATATGCACCTCACCTAGACTATTTTCACGGGTATATGTTATTTTTCATCACCACAGATATCAAGTAATGCTATGCAACTTTGAACGTGAAACCTCATTATTCTCAACTTAAAAACTTCACAATTTCAAAATTGAATGGGTTTTCCATGTGTACTATACATCAGTGAAATTTGACACGTCTTAGTTAAAATCAACTTAAGAGGCAATTATCTCTTCATAACCAAGAAATTTATGCAGCAATAGATTAATCCGCACCGATTTTGAAATAATACATTTACACTATCGACGCATATAACATATGTCCTAATTAAACGGTTTACGCGATGTTCCCAGCAAATACTACACGCACACTTAAAAAAAACAACCCGATGCACTAAAGTTCCCGTACTATTGTACGCAACCTTACCTTGCACTACCTTGCACTTTCGCAAGAGGATTTTTCCAATGCTTGAACCCACGACCTTCTTCTGATTACATGGCACCAACTTTACCGGTTACTCCAAGCAGCGGTGGAGCCACATTGAAATCTGGGGACTCATCCGAACTTCCTTCGGTCACTATTTTTACATGATTAAAATTATTTTTTATGTATGTATAGTAAATGTTGAACCTCCTTCGACCGGTTCATATGTTTACATGTTCAAATTCAGTACCTTCTTAGTGAAAAATCTAGCTCTGCCACTGACTCCAAGGCTCCCTCTTCCACCTATCAATTGTACGTGCAAGCTAATCCAGACACAACAGTTATTTATAAATAAAAAAAAAGAAGAAGAAGACAGGATGTCGTTGTCCTTTTAGAAACTCTGTTCAATCAACAAAGCCCGAAATTGCCTCATTTTTTTTCATAAAGCTTACAATACTTCCATAACTTCATATGAAGGCAAAGTGATACAACACCAAACTTCCCTTTCTTTTCCTCTTAACTTGTACACTTAAAAAAAAAAGTTTATTCATAGTTCATATAATTTAAAACCAAACACCATATGATGATTTTGGATTGATATTCTACCTTAGCAATAAAACTAGAATAAAAAATAAAAACTATTTGAACGGTTTATATATACATCATATATCTCGTTTTTAATACAATGAACCAAACGTCTAAAAGAAAGAGCAAAAAAGGCAGCCTGGTACACAAGTTTCCTCTATGTGCAAGGTTCGGACCCCAAGAGCTATTGTATGTAGCTTTATCTGTATTTCTGCATGTGCAGAATTCGGGAAAGGCCCGGACTACAAGGACTGTTGTTTGCGGCCTTACCCTGCATTTATGCAAGAATCCGTTTTCACAGCTCAAATTCGTGACTTCCCAGTCACATGGAAACAACTTTACCAGTTATGTCAACACATCCACGTAGATACCCCATTACCATATAATCCCCATTTTATAATTGTCATATTATAATCCCAGTATAACTAGTTCGCAAATGAAACAACCCCTGAGTGTATAGTAGTTTGACACCTATTACAATCTAAGTTGCTTAGAGACTCCAAAAAAAAAAAAATGTTGCACACCCATGTCAGATCCTTCAAAAACACACTATTTTTGGAGGATCCGACACTCACCTATAGACATATTTTGAAGAGTCCAAGCAACATAGAGCCTACAATCAACACAGTCTTCTTCTCTTGTCAAAAATTTGTAACCTTCATGCTAAGCAAGGTTAGGTGAATGACAGCAACTTTGAACATCAACAACCTTATGCATAGTCCTTCCTTTTACAGCATCTATTCAAGCTCATCAAACTTTTACCATATTATGAGTGATTGCCAATTGATCAATAACTAGGCCAAGAACACAAATAGTAGTTTTTCCCCCTTCATTATTCTTTGTTATTTGGATGAAACATACAATGCAGCTCCTTATCTCGCCGAGTTTGAGGCATATTACTGTCCTATCTGCTAAAGGTTTCAAGGACTTCGTCAAAGTAAAAGTTGGTTCGAGGAGATTATCGTACCTCATGGTCTTCTATTCGCTCTTGCTTTTTACGTTTCTTCTCCGGTTTGTCTTTGTGTTAACAGCTGTAGACACCATGGATGGAGAACGCAAATGTTCAACGCTAGGTACGTTTCTATCTCTCTCTCTGTATGAAAAGAAACTGAATTCACTATACCAAGAGGCATGTATAAGAAATTGAATTAAGCAACAACAATAACAACATACTCGGTGTAGTCCCACAAGTGGGGTCTGAGAATGCAGACCTTTCCCCTTCTTTTGTGGGGTAAAAAGGCTGTATGAAGCAGGATTTGCAAGAATAACATGACAGTTAAATTGTATGAAGCAACATTGGGAAAAGAAAATGAATAGGCCTAGTTTTTATATGTGATGTATATAAAATAGTACTTGATTTATTGCAGATATAAGAAGCATTAACAAAAGAGAACTCTTAAAGCATACAACAGCATACCAGTTTAATCCCACAAGAGGGATCTCAGAAGGTAGGATGTAGAGAGGTTGTTTCCAATAGACTCTCGAGGATCATCTTTATGCTCGTATGTTCTTTTTTTTTTTCTTTGGAGAGAACTCTTAAAGCATACAACAACATACCTAGTGTAGTTCCACAAGTGGAGTTTTGGGAAGGTAGCATGTAGAGAGGTTGTTTCCGAGACCCTCGAGGGTCATCTTTATGTTCGTATGTTCTTTTTTTTTTTTTTTGGAGAGAATTCTTAAAGCATACAACAAAAACAAGATATCTAGTGCAATCCCACAAGTGGAGTCTGGGGAAGGTAGGATGTAGAGATGTTTCTAATAGACCTTGGGCTCAAAAATCATCAACATGAACCAAAATTTCTGCAGATACATCGATTGAACTTATCGAAAGTGATTTAGAATGTTAGCTAAAAATTAAAAAAGAACATACTAAGACGGTAAGCTTATAGAAGTGAATAAAAGCGTTTCTAGTTCTATTTCTGCAGGAAAGAGAGTTTATTAATGTACCACTGTTTGTCTACTGAAGAAACTTTGAATTTCATTCCAAGGCAGGTTGCTTGGGGAGAAAAATTGGACCAAGGATTTTGAGGACACAGCTCGAGTCAACAGTATGTTTCTAAGCCCCGTATTTATCCTATTTCGTGCTTATTATATTTGCAATCTCCTTTGAGCCATGGTCGTCTAGTGGAGATAGCTTTTATTGCCTATTACAAATGTTCTTTTAGTTATTTCATCCTTTCTACAGAAGATCAGTAAAAAATAATAGAAGAGATCGGTATATGAAAGACGAGACATCTTTGTAGAGTCATTTTCTTCTATTGAAAATGACTCACTAAAAATTCTCCTGTATTCTGTTAGGTACCTGAGGTGATATATCAAGTATGGGCGGAACCTATGGAAGAGATTGAAATAGATGAAGGGCTTGATACTCCTCAATCTTTGGAGGAGTTTATGGAAGAAATGAAGGACACAAGGCCAGATGCAGAAACTTTTGCTGTCAAGCTTAAAGCTATGGTATTATGCACTTATAATGCCTTTTCTATCATATATAGAAATAAAGTAATTTTATGGTACCAGATTGTGTCGTAAACAACAGATTGCAGGCGAACAAAAAATTGACTTGGTTGACTTTCTTGACTATCGTCAAGAGGTCAGTAGTTCAAGTCGGGGAAACAGTCTTTTGTAGAAGTGCATGGTAAGGCTCCTTATAGTCTATGTTGCTTGGACTCTTCAAAATTGCCAACGGATGTGTGCTTGATCCTATAAAAGTAGGCATTACTAGAGAATCTGGGCAACATTGTTTAAAGTAGACCAATGTCGTCCTGCCCTCCCTGAACCCAGTACATAGCCGGAGCTTCGTAAGCTGGGCTACCCATTTTTGAAAACCTTCCCTGGTTGCTAAAAAATTATCTAGAATACGGACAGTTGATTATGAAGCAAAAGACATTGGACATTCACTGTAATCATAGTAACCACTCATCGGAAGGCTTAAGCTATTAGAGAAAGCGCTCCTTTATTTACTTAATTAAGTCTTCAACAATTAGCACCTATTTTTGCAGGTAACTCTGCTTGAACAAAGAGCAAGAACTGCCAAGATTCAAGAATACCTTTATCGGCATGTGGCCTCTAGTGGCATCCCGAAACAGCTGCACTGCCTTGATCTCAAGCTAGCACATGAGCATTCCATCAATGCCAATGCTCGTCTCCAGTTACCATCAGCAGAACTTGTTCCCGCGCTTGTTGATAATTCATACTTCCATTTTGTCCTAGCCTCTGACAATATTCTTGCTGCTTCTGTTGTTGCATCATCACTTGTCCAGAACTCTTTCCACCCTGAGAAAGTTGTTCTTCACATAATCACGGACAGAAAAACCTTCTCACCAATGCAAGCTTGGTTTTCATTACATCCTTTGACACCGGCAATCATCGAGGTTAAAGCCTTGCACCATTTCGATTGGTTAACAAAGGGAAAGGTCCCGGTTCTGGAAGCAATGGAGAAAGACCAAAAAGCAAGATCTCAATTCAGGGGAGGATCATCAGCAATTGTAGCAAATACAACCGAAAAGCCTCATATCATTGCAGCAAAGTTGCAAGCCCTCAGTCCAAAATACAATTCTCTGATGAACCACATAAGGATATACTTACCAGAGGTAATGAAAGTTTTAAAAGCTCACTTAAATTGCACATAACGTCTGTCTGTCCTTCTCCAAAGCACTTTAAATTTTAATAATGAGAAGTACAAATGTCTTTGCAGTTATTTCCCAGTCTTGATAAGGTAGTTTTCCTGGATGATGACATTGTGGTTCAAACCGATCTTTCATCTCTATGGGACATTGACATGAACGGGAAGGTGAATGGAGCAGTAGAGACATGCAGGGGAGAGGACAAGTTTGTGATGGCAAAACGCTTCAAAAGCTATTTGAATTTTTCTCATCCTCTCATATCGAAGAACTTTGATCCTAATGAATGTGCATGGGCCTATGGCATGAACATTTTTGATCTAGAAGCATGGAGGGAAACAAATATAAGTGAAGCATACCACTACTGGCTCGAACAGGTTAACTCAAGTGTCATCAACCGTTACTTCTGTAATGACGTAACTAGTAAATCTTGTGCAATTGCTCGAAAGTACATACTGAAACACACGGTGATATAGTTTTCTTTTTCTTGTGCAGAACTTGAAGTCAGACCTAAGTTTGTGGCAGCTAGGAACATTACCTCCAGGACTAATTGCATTTCATGGTCATGTCCATGCAATCGATCCCTTTTGGCACATGCTAGGACTCGGATACCAAGATAACACGAGCATTGCAGATGCTCAGAGAGCTGGTGTGATCCACTACAATGGTCGAGCAAAACCTTGGTTAGACATAGCATTCCCTCAACTTCGACCCCTGTGGACAAAGTACGTTAACTTCTCCGATAAATTTATCAGAACCTGTCATATTAGTGCAACATGAAATGAGGCAAGGGATTTGTTTACCATGTTGCTTGTAACCAAGAAACAAAATTTTGAGAGAGATGAACAATGTACCTGATGCGAGATCGGCAACAGCTCCCTAGCCTGACATTCTTGAACTCCTCAAAGCTACTATGATTTCTGGTTCACCCAATGTATTTTATACTGTAGTTAGATATTATACAATGCATGGTGGATTTTCTCACCAAATAATACTTGCAATGATAATAAAAAGGGATATTCCTCCAATTCAATTTAAGCGGCATAGTTTACTGGGCCTGAATTTTTAACAAAGAAAAAAA
Organism: Withania somnifera; assembly: GCA_039654485.1. Taxonomy (NCBI): domain Eukaryota; kingdom Viridiplantae; phylum Streptophyta; class Magnoliopsida; order Solanales; family Solanaceae; genus Withania; species Withania somnifera. The sequence goes on from JBDJHY010000002.1 coordinate 1,460,630, forward strand.
GACTTTTGGAACTTGTGGTCTTAAACATGCCACGAGATTTTTGTGTATATAGAAGCATGCTATCAAGGGTAAAATAAAAAGATTAACGTTAAATTGGATCCAAAATATAGAAAGATGTCATTCTTTTTAGAACAGACTACTTAAGAAATAATTACAAAGAAATTGACCAGGAGAGTAAGAGTGTACATGTAAATGCCAGGTTGAACCTGCTAAAATTTACAGTTGATAAAACCAGCATTCACTCATTAAAAGTTCAAAGGTTACAAGAAAACTTCTAAATCATCCACCAAATACACCAAGAGGACTGGAGGAAAAAACTAACACAGCCAAAGAGCATTAAACTACAACATAATAAGAGTAAAGTCAACTATCATAGGATCTAGCAGCCAACTTAAGCAACCGGAGGGCGGAGCACGTGATCCTGAGAGGTATCTATTGCAGCAGGAGGCATGAATTGCCACATCGCGACCCCAGTGTAACTTATGACTGGCACAAGCTTACTTACTGCAGCTTGACCTGCAGCAGCAAAAGCACCAGGCATGGCAGGAGGCAGGAAGCCAGGTTGTGCACTCATAGTCTTTAGTTGTTGCTGTAGCTTCTCTTCCTCGGACTTTAGCCTTTGCTTTTCATCTCGAAGCTCATTTTTCTCAACCTACACAAGTTAAACATACTTGAAGTCAGGGAGAAGTATAGTAAAGCGAGGTTTTAGCTTTTCTTGTCATCGGGCTGTTTTGCCGAATTGATAAAACGTGCCAACAACCTAGTGGCGATGGAAAGAAAGTAACAAATACTCACTTTCAACTCCTTTATCTTTTCTTGTAGATCCAAATTTGAGTCTTCCAATTTTTTAACCTCACTACGTAACTGTGTTGCCACGCGTACAGCATCAACAAGAATGGCACTCTTATCTGTTTTTGGAGGCCTGCCAGGCTCAAGAAGCGCAGCTAATTCCACGAACCTGAGACCATATTCATTTAACGATATATAAAATGAAACAAATGGAAAATGGTTCTAAGAAAAATGAATAGTGAGCCCACTTGTCATTCAGCTTCTCTCTCCTTAATTTCTCCCTGCAAGCTTTGGAACTTGATGAGGTGCATGATTCAGCTCTTGCCCTGTAACAATTGTCGGAAATATGAGTATCTTTGTGAAACCTTCATAAGGCCATTTAGGGAATATAAGTCCTCCATAAAGGCCGTTAAAACAAGAAGACAGAACAAGTCAAAATCTTTACAACTCTCCAAATTAAAAGCATAATGAGATCATTATTTTCTCAACCATGAGCCTGGAGATAATAGAGGAAAACTCGGGAAATGAAACAAAGGGAGCGGATAATTTGTCACTTTTCTAACAATTATAAGTACCAAGTAGCTAATCAAATCAAACCTGACTAGATAACAGTGATGAGTTAGTGCAACACCAGATCTCAATGCTTAGGAAATACACAAAGATGTCCCTAAATGGCAAAAGTTTTACCTTTTCTTAGAACCGATTTTCTTCCGGCAGTCTGATTCACCAATTGAGCCGTCAATATCAAAACTAAAATAGACATAAAAAGCAAAGTGATCAGAAAGATGTTGAATATATATTGCATATGCTGGACAACAGGGATTGAATTAAACCTGTCCATTGGGCCGGGTTTACCCGGGAAACCGGCCCAAAATGACCGAATTGGACCGGCCCGGACGGCCCAATTTGAATCCGTCCATCCGGGCCAGTCCGGTTTGGCCATTTTGGTCCGTCCCAGTATTTTTAATTTTTTTTAATATATAGTATATATATCTTGTCTATGTCGTATATATCTTGTATATGTCATATATATATTGTATATATAGTATATATATCGTATATATAGTATATGTAGTCTATATAGTGT
>JBDJHY010000002.1:1469013-1483629 GCA_039654485.1 Withania somnifera
AAAAGGGGTTGAATACAGTGAACCAAGTAGACTTTGGTATATAAAATTATTAAAAAAATACTTTGGTATATAATTTTTTATTTTTTTAAAAAATTCAATTTTGTTTATTGCAACATTTTGAGTGGTCCAAAGATCTAGGAGAAGTTGACTGTTACAAGTTGTCATTAGAACCTTTTCTTGTAAAAGTATTTTTTAAGTTAAATTATTTTATTATAATAAATCACAAATTATTTTTCTAAAATTATTTTAATCACTCTTTTAAAATATGTGTCGTGTATTATATTGGTTTAAACACTGAATGCAAATAAATGTTTACTAGATAAATAGGTTACAAGATTGGATTTAGCAATTGTTGTGAACACCTTAATCTTGATTAATAAATATAAAGAGAGATCTGTAATGATGGCTGAATTGGTGTAGCAGGTGATAACACAAAAGTGAGATCAGAGATTGATTCTCCCTATCAATGCCTTCTCGATCAAGTTCGTCACACCAGACTTGCTTAGTACAGTGTACATCTCTCGAGTAATTTGTAAGTTATGATAGAACTTGATTTACCCCCTAGCATCTAGATAATACGGATTACAGGTTTTCCAGGAGTTTAAATTATATTAAACTCAATTTAAATTATATTATATTATATATTTTTTTTATTTAAATTTAAAAATTTTATTATAAAAAGATATGATTAAATATAATTTCGACTCCGAAAAATTATAGTTTTAATGGCCAAACGGGGCCTAAAACTTGAAAAGTGATGACAATTAAGATATTCCAATTCTAGTTGTATATGTTAAAGGCAAGCCACTCAATTAAACAAGGATTAATTAATTGCTCATCCATTTCCTAATTAACTAATGGTAACTACTATTGTCAACTTTGATAAAGTTGATAGTTCATTGAACATGTCCTAATTAATATTGTAATTATTTTTCTTTCTTGCTATAATTTTATCTACATAACATGTTTCAACAATTTAAACAGCTGACAAAAAGGTTATAGATTCAAGTCGTGAAAACAACCTCTTGCAGAAATGCAGGATAAGGTTTAATACAATAAATCCTTGTGATCTGATTCTTAACGAAACCTCGTACATATTGCAAGAACTTTAGTACACCAGACTGTCTTTTTAACAATTCAAGCAAGAAATGATTGAAAAACGATTAACAAGGCAAGAATTTTAATCCCCTTAGATGCTCTAAAAAGAGGTATATCGGAGTTTTTGGTCCCTATGGAGTAAGGATTTCAAACTATCCCAATCTATGCAAGGAGAACGGAAGATAATGAATGAGAGACAATGTTCTAACCAAATATAACACATACTACTCCTATCATATCAATTGAGTGAGTCAATCCCTTTCGTTCTTGCTTATAGATAATGCAAAAAAGAACTTATGACCATGCGGATGGAGAGAGAGTAATTGTCAACCTCTTGTCAATTGATTCTAGTAGATTTATCAAGTGCAACATCTTGAGACCAATTTACAATGTCTCATTTGTAGACTTTCGTAAAGCATGCCACGTGGATTGGCTAGGGTTTCTTCCGGCTAATGAGACCTCAATTTCGAAACTATTGAGTTATATTTTCGATAGGTGTCACTATTTGTATGGAAACTTCATAAACTAATAAAAACAAGGGAAGATGTCCAAACTTGATGACAAATATGTGCATTGAGGCTAAATAATTGAAGTTGGGTTGGTTAATGTGCTTCTTTTTTTAAAATTTAAGTAAGTTATTGAGAATTTTCCTTGTGTATAATTGGCTTGGAAGAAGAAGTATTAAGTGCAAAGAATTAAAACAAGTTTTTGGGACCTATATTGGCATGTTTGGACCCATTGAATATAAAATGTTTGTTACTCACTTCCCAATTTAGGAAGCTTCCATTCCCCTTCTTCTTTTTTCCATTAGCTTAGTGGTAGAGTATGTTATTGATAATTACGTCGATATGTATCGATTGTAAAGATTTTTAGTTATATAAATAGTTCAATGTACTTATCTGTGACTGACACTGAAATATGGTCTGGTCCATGTGATCACTAAAGGCCAGTTAACTAGAAATTTTGGGCAGTTATTCTTTTTTAATATAACTATTTAAAAAATAACCCCTTTTAAGTACGTTAAAAAATCTTTTAGAAAATGTTAGAGCGCAATTTGAATTTGTTTAGATGTTAGATGGTAATTTAATGTTTTGTCAATCTCAAGGGCAAAGACGAAGCAAGAATTTGAAACTTATAGGTTCAGGATTCCATTTCTTCCCGATTACTGCGTTTAAACTAAATAATTTCTACATACATTAAAAAAATAACTCTTAATATTTTTATAAGGTTTGAACTAAGCTATTGGGTTCGACCAACCCACAAACTCTGTACGAGCTCCACTCCTACTCAAGGGCTATACTTGCATACAACAACGACAATGACAACAGTATACCCAGTAAAATCGCATAAGTGAAATATGCGAAGGATAGAGTGTATCGATATATATAGACCTTAGTCCTACCTTGTAAAGGAAGGGCTATATTTGATTAACTTCTAAAAGTAGGAGCAGAATCTAAATAGTAATCTAAAAAGGGACATTTGCATAAATCTTAACATGACATACTCTTTAAACTGGGATTTGAAACCAAACTCCTCCTCAGATGAATAATGGAGCAATTCAAGCTAGAAATAAAATCTTATTCCCAATTCACTCAAGGGATCCGGGTGATTTGAATCACAACTTCTTTCTTCGGGAATCCATACAGCTCTTTTCAGTATGGCTCTTGTCTTCTCGAGAATCTATACATCCATTATCAATATATGAACAACCATCTCTTGAGACAACAATAATTAAAAATGCTCTATCACACTACACGAATACGACTAGAAAAGGAGGAGACGAGGAGAGGAGACATCCACTACCTCTCCCACGTAAAAGTACAACACTCGACTATCTATTACCCTTCTACACTACTCCGTCACCTCCAATTATTTTTATCTAGGGTCATGTCCTCAACATTATAATCTCTGCATATATTTACTGATAACAGAAGACAGCTGCATTATCCTTTTTTTTTCCCTCGAACTTTTTAGGGATTCATTTAACAACATTTTCCAAAGTGGATTATGAAGCTACAGACCAATTCAAGTAAAGATTTTGCACTTGATAACTACTACAGTATTCGCTCCATCCTATCAATTCCTACAGCTAAAAGCCGTTACATGGACTTTACCGCAATATGCCAACAATCTCACCTGCTGCTGTATCAACCAAAGACACACTATTTGTGTTGTGCACGTCTCATTTTGAGGAGATGAGAAACACCAGCCAAAACATGCCGTCGGCTACTTGGAACACCTGTTTTTGCAAGTGCCCTCCCGTTTTTGTCCAGTAGAACGAAGCAAGGAACATACTTTATGTCATAATGGAGAAGCTGAATTTACAAATATAAAGATATCAATCAGCCAAAAGAGTGAAAAATCAATTTCCCCCACATGGATCAGTCAAACAACAGAAAGCATTGTTCTTTGTTTTAATTACTTTTTTTCTGACTTTTCTACTTTCAGAATGTATAATTTAACTTAGCTACCACCACAGAGTAACTTTCAATTATATTAGCATTAGTATACTTGGCAGTCGCCACAGAGCAAGTAACCAATTCTCAACACACTAGAAGGTCCAAAGGACTGTGCAGTGCTTTTCGGCTCAGCCTAAAATGAATACTACAGTTGTTACATTGCAAGAACTTCAAAGACAGAGATCTAGAAGAAATTTAAGTATAAAGAAACTTAGCTAAAATGTGAAGAGACTTTGACATTTAATTTCAATAAATTGCTGAAAATAATTTGCAGCTTTACACTAAGTTGTCTTAAACAATTTATCAGACGAATCCTATGCCCAGAATGCACTCTATCCCAGTCTATCGACTAATGAAGGTAAATTAAATAGTAATGATATCTACCTAATGGGTAGAAGAGTCCAATTACTGAGTGAATTTATCACATGTCTAGCTTCGAATTAACAACACCATTCCAAGATCAAGTATCGATATACAAAATAACATTTCAATACAGAAAGAAGAAAAGAGCTATATCAACAACCAAACAACAAAAGTATGAGGCCCCTCTTAGTACTTCAAGTATGCAAAATCTAGACGCATCTGTCCAACAACTGAATATCAATTAAGATAGACTTCCATAAAATGTGAGAATGTAATGTATAGAGTATTAAGAGTACCTCGGGCAACCATTGATCATTTTCTGCATCAGCCATGACAATGTTGAGCCAGTCAGAATTCTTGTTCTCAACTTCAGTAACAAAATTAACCAAAGAATTGCAGAGCCGGCACTTTGGGGAGTAAAATTCAATTACAGTAACCTCTTTTCCACTGGCCAGGGCAGATGCTAATGCACTCAGCTCGGCCTCCGCTTGCTCTGCAGGAGTCAATTTCTTCTTCACCAACTTCAACGTACTATTTTGGTTCATGCTACCATTTGACTGGACATGAAATTCGGGTGACAAAGGTTGGGGTTTTGATATACTTTGGACGAAATTAAACACTCCAATGCCAAGATTCTTGAATGGTTTGAATAACCAAGGAGTTTCAAAGGTACAGGGCAAAGGGTTCTTTGGGTTTTGGTTAAGCACATCCCAAGGCCATTTTAAGCAAAAGGGAGAGTTCTTGGAAGTAGAATCCATCTTTTCCAATTAGTATATGTTGTTTACATTACAATAACAAGCTGACTTTCTTCAGCTACTCATTCCCATGACATTATAGCAGAAAGAAGCACCAATTTTTGTGCTACACCAATGGGACAATCAACATGCACACACCTAATCTGAAAAATAAGACAGGTTCTAATTACTAACTTGGCAAACGACATATTAGTCATTATACCCTTTATTGTTCCAAGCAGGGCTGGAGGTGGTACATAACATGTGGATTTGGTAGAACCCATTAGCTTCTATTCAAACCTTGTATATGTGTTAAAAATCAGTAAATATGAACAAAAGTTAAACTCATAACCTAGTTACATGCACTTACAGGCTGTGTCCTAGGATGCAGAACGCGTAATGTTGAAATCCTAGCTCCACCTCTAGTTCCAAGATAGTTTAAAGGTCAATGTTATGAAAATTGACCATCAAAATGATCATAATGTGCTTAAGATCCCGTTTGGATAGGATCAAAATCATCTTTTAACCTTTTGATTAGCTCTTTTAGGTGTTTGGCAAAGTAACCAAAAAAAAAAAAAAACACTTAAAAAAAAGCTAAAAAACAGACAAAAAGTGATAAGTTGGGTTCCCAGCTTTTTGCCTTTTAGCTAAAGAGCTGCTTCTTTGGTCGTTATAAGGTGGGATAGCCCATCATTAAAATTGGTACTAAATTTATACCAAGTTTATACCATCAACTAACCATGGTGTAGATTTAATACCAAGTATAATTGATGGATATCCCACCTTATCCCATCCAAGGTGGGATAATGTGGAATTATTTTATACATCTTTTATGTGGTAAAAAATAGTCCAAGAATTATAATAGAAGGAAAATAATCTCGGGATAATTTAATCCGTATACCAAATGACCCCTAAGTCTTTAGCTGCAAAGCTTAATCATTCACAAAATTTCCACTCTAATTGAGTTAGATTTTGTAAATTTATCTTCATATATCTGTTTGGACGTGAAATCTTCAAATATTTTCAAGTTTCCGAATGCGGGCTTTTGGGACTTCCACTCATAAAACATCAAATTTTGTCCAAGTAAAATACATGTCCAAACACAACTTCGAATTTCAAAAAATCACAGCTTCCACTTTTGTCCAAGTAAAATACATGTCCAAGCACAATTTCCAATTTCAAAAATAACAACTTCAACAACTCTAATTTTCAAAGTTTCAAAATCTCTGGCCAAACAGGAGCTTCAATATTTTTGCCAAAAAGCATAATCATTTGATAATATTTCTATCCTAATTCAATAAATTTACACAGTTCAATCATTTTATACCTAATTTAAACAACTAATGTGAAACATCAACTCTTTAAATTAGTCAAAGTTATGATTGAATAGCTCACCGGATTTTTTTTGGATCGGATTAGGACTTCGCCGGAGGAACTTGCCGGGGATGGAGAGGGTGTATTTGCAGAACTTCGGTCCCAAAATGTGTGAAAATTGAAAAGTTTGGGGCCGGATATGTCTGCTTTAGAAGAAGTTTGGGCCAATGAGGAAAAAAGCCCATTGGCTCATTTTTCCTGTGCAAACAGTCTCTTACACAAATGAAATACATTACAAGGTTACGTATAATTGATCCCTGTAGTTCAATTCTTTCTCGAACCTCGTGTATAGTAATAGTTTTAATGTATTTGAATTTCCTTAATATAACTCTTTAAATGTCTTTTTTTTTCATAGTCGGGTCACTTATAACATATTCACAAGAAAGTACTTATTATTGTAAACATGGTACAATTCTCAGATAGTATATACAGATCTTAACATTGTCGGCGTATATGACTTTAATCCTATTTTCTTTATCTCAACTGATGTGACTCGGTTTATTTTTAGTCCTTTTCTAAATTATCGAGACAAAAGCAAAGTCGGAGTTCGAGTAAGAGTTTGAAGCTTATTGATTTTAGATCCTAACCCTTTTGAATTAGTGTATAATATATATATATGAAAAAAATATAGTGTTTGAACCAAGTTTAGCGAGTTTAACTAAATTTCGTACCTTGATCTCTAGCTCCGCCCGTCCATTTTTAATATAATTTAGGGGAAAAGGGTAGAATTACAAACTTACCCTCAATTGGGATATCCTTCTAAGTGGCCAATACTAACCAAGACTTCTCACTGGTCCATTACCTGTCCCTTCAGTATCCACCGGTAAGTCTTATGTACATTTTTTTAGCACAATTTTAAGTTAAGGATCGACCGGAAACATTTACTAATACTTGTATTATAGTAAACTGTAAATGTTTTCCTTTTTCGAACTCTATTAATGTGGTTATGCAATTTTAAGTTAAGGATCGAATCATGGAAATAGTTACCAATGTTTGTATTATGGTAAACTGTCTATGTTGCCCTTTTCCGAACTTTGCTAATGCAGTTATGCAATTTTAAGTTAAGGATCGAGTCGTGGAAACGGTTACTAATGCTTGTATTATCTTAGACTGTCTCCCTTGCCCTTTTCCGAACTTTGCTAATGCGGTTATGCAATTTTAAGTTATTGATTGAGTCGTGGAAGCAGTCACTAATACTTGTATTTATGGTAGACTGTCTACATTACACCCTTAGAGAATCCACTCTTTTCCGAACTCTGCTAACGTAGCTATGCAATTTAAGTTACGGATCAAGTCGTGGAAGCAGTCACTAATGCCTGTATTAAGGTAGGTTGTTTACATTACATCATTAGGGATCCCGTCCTTTTCCGAACTTTGCTAATGCGGTTACTTAATTTAAGTTATGAATCGTGTCATGGAAGCTGTCACTGATTGCTTGTATTATAGTAGACTGCCTACGTTGCCCTTTTCAGAACTCTACTAATGCGGTTACACAATTTTAAGTTACGGAGCTAGTCGTGGAAGCAGTTACTATTGTTTGTATTATGGTACACTATTTACATTACACTCTTGGGGATGCCGCCCTTTTCTGAATTCTGCTAACTGATTACACAATTTAAGTATTGGATCAAGTTGTGGAAGTAGTCAATAATGCTTGTATTATGATAGACTGTCTACTTTACACCTTTGGGGATGCCACCCTTTTCTAAAATCTGCTAATGCGGTTACGCAGAATGCTTTATGCGCCGGTTGCCCTTTTTCAATTTTTCTACCTATAGATGTAGTTCCTGAAATCGCTCGATTTCGATCTCCATTACACTTTTGATCCATTTATATCCTTGCCATTAGCAAATAGTCTCGTATATGTTATTGTCCTTAGTGGACTTCTAGCGTAATATGTAAGTATCAAAAGTTCAAGATTCATGTTGTTCCCACAATGACACTGTCTTCCTCTCCTATTTATCCTTGTCACGCGAAAACAGGAGGACCCCACGTGTCATTTCCCCTTCTCGTATGATGTTTATAAGTCGAGCTTTTAACTTTTAGCATTTAATAAAATATCAAAAATCGAGTCGTCCGTTCATAATTTCACTCTACTGTCTTTGATTTGTATACATTGTAAACAAGGAGACAGGTACAAGATCATTTATCAAGAAAGGGATGTACATTGCTAACATTGGAACAAAAGGCAGAATTCATAGACTGAAGAGATATGCATTTGGTCTAATGGCATTATGGGATTTGATTGGATCAGATGCTTGGAATTATGTGAGGAAGTATTTGAGGATTAAGTCCACTTTCATGTACTATGATTTTGATGAAGTTATCACAGCTGCAGAAGTGAATGAGCAGCAACCTCTTACTGATCTTGCTAATCGATTATTCGACAACGTTGAGAAGGTAGATTTGATTTATCCGTTAAATTTGATTTCATTCGTTTGATGGTACTCGTACCCTCTGAAAATGTTGTCACAACTGTGTTGTATATTCCAAAAATGCATAGATTTTGGAGCATTTGATGCATGCATAGCGGCTGATAGTATTTTTGAAGAGTCCTAGCAACATAGGTTTGATATTGTGTTGCTAGTACCCTCTGAAAATGCTGTCACGCTTGTGTTGTATTCTCTGAAAATGCATAGATTTTGGAGTATTCGATCCCAGCGGCCAACAATATTATTGGAAGGTCCAAACAACCCTTCAAAAAATGTTGTTGTGCCAGTATCGAATCCTAAAAAATGTTTAGGTTCTGGAGGATTTCACACATGTTCAGCAGTCAACAATATTTTTGAAGAGTTTAAGTAACATAGGTGTGACATTATGTACTGTACAATAATTTTGAAGAGTCTAAGTAACATAGGTGTGATATTATGTTGGTCGGGCCTTCCAAAAATATTACTGCACTTGTGTCTGATTCCTCCGGCTGATGGCCAGTAGATGGTAGCATTAGTGAAGAGTCCAAGTAACATAGAACTGACGCTATGATAGTTGGACCCTCCAAAAGTGTTGTCGTTGTACCCATGTCGGGCCTTCAAAAACACATAGCTTTTAGAAGATTCCATGCATGCCAGATGGACAGTATATTCCTAAGCAATTCGATCAACATACGTATAATGTTATGTTGGTTGGACCCTCCATAATATGCATAACTTTTGGAGGATCTAACACACAGTCGACTAGCGCGTAACAATATTTTTGAAGAGTTTGAACTCATATATAGAATTACAGTTTTTTGATAACCCCTTTTTTGTTTTTTTGCTTCCAACTTTTTATGCAGCTTGAAGATGCTGTGAAGAAAAAGAACCTGCCTCAAACACAATCATGTTATCAAGAAACAACTACCATTCTCCAAGAAGTCATGGACAAAATGGCATAAATAAAACATAGGTTTATATTCTATTGCCATATGGAAAACTAGTCATTTTGCTTACAGCAAAACAAATGTTTCTTGTAAATTTTGGAACTGTCTATGAACACTTTGATGGAAATTTAAATTGATCTCCTTTTTTTTAAAGAGAAGTAAAAAGAGAGAGGGATAGTTCGGTACATAAAGCATCTCGAGTCAATATAGGATCTAGGGAACAGAAGAAGAGAAACATGTCAAAACTAACTCCCGAGCTTGAGTGTATGACTTATAGATCAACGAAGACAATTTTACCAGTACTTCAAAAATCTCCACGGACCTATCAAATTGTATTCACAGGAAAAAGGGAAGGCATAAAACATCCTCGATAACTTTATCACGGACTTATCAAATTATATATACACAATAAAAAAGGAATTTAGGGAAATGGAGAAGAGAAGCATGCCAAAACCAACTCCCGAGCTTGAGTGTATGACTTATAGATTAACGAAGACAACTTTATTATTACTTCAAAACTCTCCATGAACCTATCAAATTATATACACAGGAAAAAGGAAAAGCATAAAACATCCTCGATAACTTTACCGTAGACTTATCAAATTATATATACACAATAAAAAAGGAATTGGAGATCCGGGGTACCCATCCCTGTACCTCTCGCATGCAAAGCGAGCACCCTACCATCCGAGCTACATCCCAATTTGTTCAAACAACGTAAATGAATTTTATTTTTCCAAAGGCATCATATAAATAAAGTATCTTTTTTTGAAAAGTCTAGTAGAATAATTATAATTTTGAACTTAGATGGAGAAATGATAGGTGTGTACTCCCTTCGTTTCATATTAATTGACAGATTTGTGAAAAAAAAATTATCTTAAAATATTATCAGTTTAGATAATCAAAAAACAGTTAATAAATTTCTCTCAATTCTATTCTTAGTAACAAATATGGAAAAATATGAGTATAATGTAAAAAGAGAAAAATATTAATTAAAAATAAATATTTCAAAAAAAAAAAAAATCTGTGTTTTCTATATCTGTATTTTCTACCCTTGCATGTGCTGTGATCATTGCCATTGGATCCCCTAGAATTACATGCAGATCTGTGTTTTCTATATATTCCAAAAAAAAAAAATTCCATCAACTTTATTAAAGTTTCTAAATGTGTCAAATGGTTAAGTTGGATGAAATTTAAAAGAATTAAAGTATATCAAGTTAATAAATAAGTGAATTAAAAATATTTTAATTCACCAAACTCGATCTCTTAGCAACTTTTACTTTAAAAAAAAAATATTTGCTTATGGTTCATTTAATTATTGTAGGCCCTGATTCACTTTGTGTGAACGAACTAACAAGACTAATAAAACTATTTTTTCTTTATTATCAATATTTATAACACAAATAAAGCATTTTGTTAAAAATATTAACATATTTTTTCATGAAACTCATTTTTTTTAGTTTATTTATATTAAAAATTATAATAGTATAATTTAAAAGCACATATTTGTAAATAATAAACAAATTAAAAAATTTAGAAATTAAAAGTAAGAGATAGAACGATTATATCAAACTACGGAAGCATAGAACGATTATATCAAACTGCGGTAGTAATTGATCAATTAAATACTAGAAAGTTGAAAACTTTCACTTGATCATTTATAATAATTGTAAAATAATAAATTAAGAAATTAATTAGGTATAATTAGAATATTTTTTTAGGAGAAATATTGAGAGATTTGTTGTGAAAACTGAAAAAAATTGACATCGTATTTATAGAAAAACTTTTGGAATAAAATTATTTTTATTTAAATGAAAGAAGTATAAATAAATTACCTTTCTATTTATTATTTTTAAGTGGTATAAATAAATGGAAGGAGTATAAATAAATTACCTCTTTATAGTATTATTTCAAGAATTCCTGTCAATTTTTTTTACCTAGGTTTTTGTCTCTTCTTGTTTTCTTTTCCTCAGTAATTTAGTGGGGCAACCATGAATGCACTTGTAGCTACAAACAGGAACTTTCGCCAAGCAGCTAGAATTCTTGGTTTGGACTCCAAACTTGAAAAGAGTCTTTTGATCCCTTTCAGAGAAATTAAGGTATATTCAATTAATAAAATGTTATGTATATTATTAGTATACAATTTCAATCTTTTTTGAAGATCAGGCATATAGAATGAATTAAGGGATGTATATTAGTGTAAAAGTTTCAATCTTTTTTGAAGAATAGGTATTTAGAATGAATTTTGTGATTATTTCGTGTGAAGTTTCACTCTTTTTGGAAGATCAGGTATATAGAATGAATTATGTGATGTATATTAGTGTAAAGTTTCAATCTCTTTTGAAGAATAGGTATTTAGAATGAATGTTGTGATTATTTCGTGTGAAGTTTCAATCCCCTTTTTTTGTTGAGAATTTCTTGTTCTGATTGAATCCAAGGTGGAGAAGGGTGATGTTGTTTGCACTCAAGGCTGTGGCCTAGTGGTCGATGACGTGGGTTGAGCACCATTAGTTTATATGTTTAATTTCTAGCAGAGACAAAACACTAGGTTGTTTCTTCTTATTTGTTTTAGTCATGTTGGACAGAGTTATGCAGTGGCATGGCCAGAAATTTCGTTAAGAGTGTTCACGATTTTATATATATATACGTATCAAAAATATCTTTTAACTTATTATTGTTGGTGAGAAGTGATAGTTATGTCGTGGAATTAGTAGAGACGGTTATAAACAGAAAAGGTTGATCTTGTTCTGGAAGAACCAAAGTTTTGATGAAACTACTGCAACTACAACAATATATCAAGTATAGCCCAGCAAGTGGGTTAGGGACAACTCAGCATAGCAAACCCTATCTCCATCTTTGTGTGCTAGGGAAGCAGTTTCTAACAGACCCTCGGCTCAAGAAAGACTTTTTTTCCGGAACAAGTTTGGTGAAACTACTGAAATGTGTTAATATCTCTGAAGAAATAATTGAAGAGTGACATTTTGATTTATTTGTTTAGATATACCGATCATGTTGAAACGTATAATTGCTTACTCAAAGTTTAAACTTATAAGCAGGTGGAAATATCTGTTTTTTAATTTAATTATGGGGCAGATTGGTTGATGGATTTAGTATTTCATCAGGTGGAATGCACAATTCCCAAGGATGACGGGACTTTAGTTTCGTATATTGGATTTAGAGTACAACATGATAATGCCCGCGGACCCATGAAAGGAGGAATCAGATACCATTCTGAGGTTATTTTTTCCCCTGTATTCTTTCTTCAATTTGTCCATTTACTTGAGTGTCTAACTTATTGCTTGTCTTCAGGTTGATTGAGCTTTCATAGCAATAAGATTCTTTCATTTTGATGCCACATGTGATGTGAACTTGTTTTCTATTGACCCAATATAATATTCAACGATGAATCCCCTTCGTTTCTTGTGGCTCTGCTACTGATTCTAGATAATCATCGGCTAGACATACTTCTTGCACTAGACTTCAAGAGCTGCAGTCTTTATCTAAGAGTCCTATAAAACAAACAGGTAGTTCTGTGAAACTGGTATAAAAGTTGACACTCTGCATTTGACAACTACCTATTCTTTTGTACTTGATTCAAAGTCAGTGTTGTATCAATATTTGTTTAGGAATAACCTAAATGTTTCTTCTAATATGTCTAAGAGAGAAATAAGGTATGAGGAGTAGTCAAATGCTACTTCATTGCATTCTAAGAAAAATAGGATGATCTTGTTTAATCATTAAATACTCAGTTAACAGTTACCATAGCTAATGGCCCAAAAATGTCTCATTTCTTTGATTGCACAATGGAAGATTGATTCCAATATAGGGGAATTTGTTGAAATAAATTATTATGTATTGACCCCTTAATGTCAGCTCATCCTTAAGGTGCTTCAGATAGTACACCTTTGCTATATATTTATAATAGCGGAAAAAAAAAAGTGTTGCTTTAGATATCTTGTTCTGTCAAAACCTTATCCCTTGGAGGTTTCAGACTCATCTTGTGGATTTTATAACGTCTGGTTATAAAGCTATTGTCAAGTACTAGTAGGTTCAAGTCCTAGCTGCAGAACTAGGTGTGAACCATTATTCACCAAATTCTATGGGAAGATTACCTTAGCTTAGCTACGCTTGCAGGGTAATTAAATCAAATACTTGTAGCTCTTTACATAATCAAATGTGTAGCTTTTGTCTATTGGTTAAGTCTCTGTTTGAAAAATGTTTTCCTCAAAAGAGATTGCTTAACGTTGATTAACATGGGGGTAGAAAGATCATGGACATGCAGGTATGCAAGTCGTCCATTATTTCATGATTATATCTCCTCGAATATTATTTATCATCGGTTTGGGGCAGTTAAATTTGTAGGTGGGTCAAGAATACAATATGACTTAGTTTCGTGCTAATAGTGAAAGTTTGTAAGTAATCGATAAATAAACTGAAAACAACAAAAATAATGAACAAGCAAGGTTAGAGCACAAATCTGAGCCAACCCCAGGGGGGATAAACGTAACAAGCGATCGAAAGCTTAACCTCAGCCAAACGGTAAGTAATTAGTAAAACGTAAAACAGGAAAGCAAAACAGGGGAAATTTGATGGCAAAGATAACTAGATATTTTATTGCTTAGAGAGAGAATAGGGTAAGATTATATGATCCTTTACAATTGTTGGAGGTGACTGTTTATAGCCTGCTAGGTAGGGCTCGTGCCAAATGAGAGGGTGCCAACTGTAACCAATAGCAGCGTGCCATGTGTTGAAACCTTTGGGTAGTGCCAGCCAAATATTCCAGATCCGATTTAAGTATGCCTAGAATCGTCCGCGTACCTGAGCATTCTGACACATTGGTCCCCACTTGTCCGTTCTTGTCCCTTCATCATGGCTATTAGCTCCGCATTCTCTATATTAGGCTGAGAGGCCATTTTCCTGGATGACCAAACTTGATGTCTTTTTGGGGATAGCCCGAATTTTGGAAAGGGCTTTTAATTTACTGAACCGTGACGTCACACATTTATACCCCATACAAATATCTTTCTTTATAGTTCTTGTATTTCAACGTACACTGCCATCCATGGTTGTCCTGCACTATATACTTCAATGTTTTGTTGTTTCCAGAAATAGAATCTGCACTGAAATGTTTTAAGTTTATTTTACAAGGTTGATCCTGATGAGGTGAACGCCCTTGCCCAACTAATGACTTGGAAGACTGCTGTAGCAGATATTCCATACGGGGGAGCAA
>JBDJHY010000002.1:1606848-1621321 GCA_039654485.1 Withania somnifera
GCATATTTACACCTTTAGAGGTACTGCGATTTGTTGGGTTTCAAAGTTGCAGAAGATAGTAACTCTCTCTAGCTGTGAGGCTGAGTACGTAGCTGTGATGGAGGCTGTGAAAGAGATGATGTGGCTACAATCCTTTCTACAAGAACTGAAGCAGGATCACAAGGGGAGTGTACTATATTGTGATAGAGTGCAATTCAGTTGGCTAAGAACCCGGTCTACCATGCTCGAACGAAGCACATACAACTCCGGTATCACTTCATCAGGTCAGCATTGGAAGATGGAGTACTAGTGCTTAAGAAGATTTCAGGAAGTCAGAATCCAGTAGACATGTTGACGAAGACCGTGTCGTATGATAAACTGAAGTTATGCGCAACTTCAATTGGACTCCTTGAATGAGGATTGGAGCCGCCGCTGCAGAAAGAAACATGTGATAAGATTAGTCTCCCAAGTGGGTGTTTTGTGGAGCCTAATCTTACTCTCTTTTGGTTTCCAATCCTATTAAGGAATAGGATTCGATTTTTTATTCCTATTTGGAGTTGGTTTTGGCTTTTAATTAAACACACTCATTATCTATAAATAGGGATACTGGAGAGAATTATGTATAAGACTCAATTAGTATTTGTCTTTGAAGGACAATAGCACATAAGAGAAATTTTTTGAGAGTGCTTTCGAGAATTGTAAACACAACTCCCTACTTGAGTTTATAATGAAATTTGCTGCGGTAAAGTGGACGTAGCTCTCGCATTGAGAGTGAACCACTATAAATCTGTGTATATTATTTATTCTTTGTCGATCTAAATTGTTTTCTGATAAAGTCGGATTTGGGGCTCAAATCCTAACACTGGAAGCATAATGTATAGTCCTTTATAGGTACTTGGGATTAATGTGACATGCTTTAACTATTTAATCCATGTTCTCATGTATTAGATTGAGCATATTCCTCACTGGCTTCAATATTAAGATCTCTTGAATCCCCTTAATATCGACTATTGTACAAAATTATCGGCATGGCATTTGAGCTATTAATCTTCTTTTCTCTTGATTGTTCTATGAAACCAAAGGCCCTCACCTGCTTTTACATGCCAGTCGCAGGAAGAGTGTATATTTGTTGGATAATGTTAAATGCTTTATTTGGATATTATTTAATGTACATTCTCTGAAACCAAAGGCCCTCATCTGGCTAGGATTGTCACTGGATGAATTTGTTGACATAATTTAAGGTTTTATAAATACACTAGCAAGATTTTAGCCTCAAATTATGCTTGTTATCTTTTCGCTTTGTTCATGAATGCATGTAATAAACTATGAAGCCTTAATATGATGATATCTTCTTGGTAAAATCCTCAACGATTCTATTGCATGTACTCATTTAACATTTTCTGTATGCATTGACAATCAGCAATATGAAGACCCTGCTACAACTTTCTTGCTACTGGTTGCTTCTAACTCTTTGTCCAGTCTCTCACTTCCGGTCGTTCTTCTTCCTCTGTTCTGCTTGCCTTGCTTATCCTCTGGTGAGTTCTTATTCTGTCTAATTTCATTATATAGGTTTCTTTTTTCACAAGTTTTTGATTTCTTCACATAGTTGAAGCTTATGATTATGATTGGTTTGAACTGGAAAGGTAGTGAATGTTTTATAACTTCACTCTCTTATATCTCTTTCTGCGCTCGATGGCGAGATAGGGAATGCTACTGCTTCCATAAAGTTCACAACAAAATCTCCAGAAAGAAAACCTTATCCACTGCTGCCATAAAGTTCACTCTGCAGTGCAGGATCTGGTCATCCTTCAATTTCCAGCTGAACCCCGGTCTTTATTGATTTATGCTGTCTAGAGATGGTATGCGTCCCTTGAACTAAGTGTCTACCGGAAACAACTTCTCTATCGTAGGATAAGGTCTGTGTACACTCTACCCTCTCTAGACCTCACTTTGTGGGATTATACTGGGTTGTTGTAGAGAAGAAATGAGTTAGGTACTAGGAAAGCACCATCTTATAAAGTGAAGCCTGTAAAATACAATTGTGCAACCATTTTGAAACAGTGAAGTTGGAACCATGAACAGATACTGCATTGGGGCTCTGTGCATAGAGAGCTTAAAGCATCTAATTACGTTTTTTGTTTAATCATTCTTTAGATACGTACTGGACGTAAGGAATTGATCTACTCTCAGGAGAAACCTTTTGAATCACTTGGAATAGGAGCTCCTCTAGTCCCTTAACTCTCTACTGCTGCTTATATGTCCTACTAAAGCATCCCATAAAATTGAAACGATACAGCAAAAACCGAAATAGTCCTTGCTCTACAATGACACATATCTACAAATTGAGAAACTGTCTTGATGTGTATATGAAAGACGTGATGTTGCTTGAACACTCCAAAACCTGTCGGATCCTCGAAAAATTCACTACATGTTAGACAAAATATTGGCTCCCTCTGTATTGTAGTCCCAATTCCATGATCGTTTCTTAAATAATAAAATTATCTTATGCATATATTATATTTTTTTACCAAGGGATTCAGGTGAACACCCTCAATTCCCTTTAGATCCGCCCTCCTTCTCCCTTAATTTCTCACTAAGCAACTAATTAATTTGCACTCATATAGTGTGGCGAAGTGGACGCAAAATAACAAAAAGAAATGTTGGATCATCCACTTAAACATGGAGGCAAGCACACGTTTAAAAATAGAAATAAATCGAGGAAGCCTCTGTGAAACTTCCATTTGGACAAAGAAATTAAATGATGAAACTCGTGGTCCTAAAACATGGATCTCTTGCCCAATCTTTTTATGTTTTTCACTTGGCGTTCGATATTATTATTATTTTTACTTTTTGAGTCAAAGGTTTATCCAATATAACTTACATATCCTATAAAAATAGGAGTAATTAAGTTTGTGTACATCTTATTTTTTCAGGTCCCACTTATGAGACTACACGGCCATGTTGTTGTTGTTACCTAGTGCTTGGTATCTATTTTGGAGCCCACCGAAAAAATTGCAAAGGATAAGTTTCACTTTGGAGGTTAGGAGCTCCCCACCAAAAGTGACTCAATTCCCTGGTTTGGATGCAAAATATTTGGTTTCGGATGAAGAGGTACTTAATTACCACTTGTATAATTGTTCTTGCGTTTCTCATTCAATGTCTAACCTCATCTTTGAAACTCTAAGTTCACGAAATCATTAAGACAGTTGGATGCTTTGGTTCCAAGCGGGACCTTAAAGTATTTAGAGCATTCGTGACCTGAGTTAAAGAAAATAGTACGCACGAACCTTAAATTCTGAATCTGCCACTGTTTGATGGTGATATCTTTCATTGTTTAGTTATTCTACTTAAACCTCATCTTACTCATTGTCCCTAATTGTCACAAGTTGCATTCCCAATGTGTGTAAATTCAAATTTCAGTTTGTTTCATGGTCACTCTTGCTCATTTGAATCTTCTTTATTAATTCTGTCAGTTATGTTGGGTAAAAAAAATAAACATCCTAGTACCTGTTATGTTGTAGAGAGAAACATCCAAGAGTCATATAATTATGGATAAATTACATGAGTAACTAAACGTTTTTATCATATTTATGTTTTATTCTACTATTTTTAAAAAATTATGAAATATATCACTTTTTTTAGGTGCGATACATACGGATACATAACTCATGATACATCGCATCTATTGCGAGTAAACAATGTATCGCGTGTATAATTTTGTATATGAACGGCTTAACATGTACCCGTTTATATCTAAAGCGTTACTTGATTTATGTATCGTGCCCAAGTTATGTATAGCGATCCTCTATATGTATCTGGAGGGTTTCTTGATTTATGTACCGCGCCCAAGTTATGTATTGCGACCCTCAATATATATCGCACATAAAAAAGTGGTATGAAACGTAATTTCGAAAACTACTGGTATAAGGAGCGATTGGCTCCTTTAATAGTGTGTTTTATTTAGTTTATTCCATAATAATCAATGAAGTGAGTTACTATAAAGCTTTTTTTTTTCAAATTTCAGTGACCCAAAAATACGAAGTGATTTATTTTCATCTATTCAAGTTTTCACGGATCGAGTTATCCAATACTTTTATTGGTGGGGGATAACAGGCAAATAGATACCTTGCAAACTTTAGTCAAAACACGTCTAAGCTGGCCAAAACACCACGATTATCTACTTAAACACCTCAACAGGGAGAAAAATTTCCTTTACTAAAGCACATGTTAAATACCAGCCAACCAAAAGAAGCAAGGCTTAGCCCAGCCGCAAAGTAAATTTTATTTTCAGTTGTATTATGCTAAGGGTTTTCAAAATTAAATTTATAGTCATAATGGTTAACATTTAACCTTTATGCTTCATATAATGTTCCTATAAAGAGTGTATCTGACCACCCTTTGCTGAACGTGGCTCCGCCACTGGCTAGGCCCATCTAGTTGATAAAATGAAATTCTAACTATTAACAGCACATGCAGAAGCTGTCCTATTATGAGCTCTATTTGATCCGTGATTACAAGCTATACCAACTTCATATTCCTATATTAAGTAAAAGACAATGTTTTCGGATTCACTCCGCCTTGTTGGCTTGTGGACTTTCACCATAGTGCACAAACTCTTTATCATCTTGTACAGGAAAAAACAAAAAACAGAAACAGAAAAAGAGAATGATTTAGCCTAAAACAAGTAAACAACTCACTAAAAAATGAACCATTTTTTTACCACAAGACAAATTCTTAAAATTATTTATGGTTACTCTATTTCCATGTAACTTCCAGGAAGGAGAACTACCTATCAATATAAGCAACAAATTATCACCACATATCACATAAATATATATGTGTATATACATATATATAATTATATATATCTTTCTTCATGTACTAGTAGCCCAACAACTTCAATCGTTTGCAGTAGTACTTCTTGGCAGCTTTTCTTTTTTTTCACTCTTCTCTTTTGCAGCACAAAGGACTACTTTTGCATTGGCTCTCGCATTTACCAAGGTGGTTGGACTACCTTAGTGATCAAGAGGGTTCAGTTGAATCGCCTATGGTGAAAAAGGGGGCCAAGAGAAAATCTTTTGACAAAAGTCGGTTCAAGATTTACTTTAGGTCGCAGGTTGAAGCTTCTATAATAGTAGTAAAGGCGGTTCAAGATTTACTTTAGGTAGCAGGTTCAAATTTCAGGTGTGACATCCTTGCATTATTATTTCAACTTTCTTCACCTATCAAAATTCCTAACTTCACTACTGACCTCAGTAATTACGGCTTGCTCATGCACCCGTGGTGGTAAAGGTTGTTGAAACTTTACTTTTAAGTATCATCAAATCTCAATTGTGACATTCTTGTATTTTTTTGTTTTAAATTCTCTTGTTAAAATTTCTGGCTTCGATCGAGATAATGTCATGCATGGAGGCTCTTTATGAGGACCCTTTTGGTTTTGAAGATTACTTTCCTTCAATGGTTGACACATTAGGGGTTGAAAGATTCATGGAGGAACTATACAATGGTTTTTGCTTGCTAAAGGATGTAAGTGTAGGGCTCATCACATTTGAGAGCTTGAAGAGGAACACAATCTTGATGGGATTGAATGAATTGAGAGATGAAGAACTTGTTTGTATGTTGGCTGAAGGAGATTTAGATGGAGATGGAGCTCTCAATCAAATGGAGTTCTGTTCACTCATGTTTAGACTGAGTCCTGGATTAATGATGGATGAATGCAGGAAAGTGGGGTCCTCTCACCTTCTCTCACGGAGAGTTTAGGTGTTAAAAAGATAGCACGTTAACCTGTGATTTCTCCGTACAATCAGATATTTTATTGATGACTAGGGACTTGATGTATAATGCTAATTTCTAGCTATGTTTTCTTTTACTCTTTATCATTTTTTGATGAGATTTTTGTTCCTTTTTATTTTATTTTTCTACTAGGAGATAAGGAGCATGTACTAATTGCTCTGTCTTGCATGTAACATGATCATAGTGTATCAAGTGATTTCTAATAAGTACGTTGAAATTCTTTTTGATAATTAGTATCGATGAAAATAGAAATTAACTATGAAATTCATCACTAATCTATAACTAAATAGTCCATAACTAACAAGAATTCAATAATTCATCAGTAATCCATCGTTAAATCAGATTAGCAACAGAAAAAAAAAATGATTTAAGTCAATAAAAAATTAATTGGGGAAACTTCGTATTGTCTTTTAACGATGATGTGAACTGCTCATGTATGTTATGATTTTAATCTTAGAATCCAATGCATATCATTATAGAAGAAGACATGCATTGATTGATAGACAATTGACAAGATTAACACTTTTTTTCCCACTCCATATTTTTGAGGGCGACACTTCTAACAAAAAAGTTTATATTTTCAAAGGCTCAAACTTGAAATTTGTGATTAAGAATGAAGAAATCCTAACTATTTCACGACAATGCAATATTGATTACACTACTATTTTTGAAATTTTAATTCTTCACCAGACATTTAAACACGTAGATCATGAACAAGAAAATATGAATATAATAACGTCTTGTGGTATATATGTGACCTGGTAAATCACTTTTGCATACAAATATATTGTTTTTCAACTTCCACATTTTATCAGGTTCGAACCTTGAGCAAGGAGTATGAGTTGTCTTTCCACAGTGAACTTGAATGATTTTCAAGCCTGAGAATAGAGAAATTCCTTATAAAAAACGCTTTCCCTTTTACGCACACAAATCTGTTGCATTTGATTGAGTGAAATTGGAATACCAAATGGTTAAATAAGAAAAGAAGTAAGTCCCTAAGCACAAAAAGAACAAATCTTGGTCAAGTAATTCTTCTAAGTAAATTACAAAGAGTAAACAAGAGAATCAAGGGGAAACAAAAACAGAAAAATGGGAAAGTATAAACTTGTATTTGAATACGTCTCTTGAAGTCAGCACTTGTGAGATTATACTTGCTATATTGTTACTAGTGGCATAATGCATTTGTTCGAAGCACCTTCATTGGTCTCAAGAACCCTATTGAAGACGATGTTCCCTTGTTCTCTTCCAACAAACTATGGCAGTTCAAACTCGACGAACATTCCACTTCATCCTGCATCCTCATTAGAGTAATATTAATCATAATGTAAGAAAAAAAATTACAATGGAGGTCAATCCAACATATAAACTAGGTGTTAAATGGACGAATTGAAGCCAAACTTGAGCCATCGAAATGAGTTGATTAAACGACACCTAGTAATTCGATTGACTTAGAATTTGCTGGGATAAAAACAATCATTCAATTTGTAGGGGTAAGATCTGATACAATTCTACCTTTTTTGGAGACGGTTATTTTTTTTTTATACATTTTAGTCGACGGTTTATTAAAAACAATCACACTAGCCCCACTTGTAAGACTATGGTGACTATTTTGTTGTTGTCGTCAATGTGTTGAAGTCAAAAAATTCACTCCAACACACAAAAATAGGAGTCAGATCTGCATGCATTCTACCCTCCTCAAACTTATATTATTGTTGTCAAACGTATTTCGCTTAAATTATCAGCTTAAGTTCTTCTAAACAGGATAGAGCTACAGATCCGCTCACATGTTCGACAGAGCCCAGTAACTTAGTTTCGCTTGGACTTTCTATTTGTATATTAAAATCTATTTAATTTTTATAACAAAATATCATAAATTGAAACTTATAAACTAAAAATTCTGCCTCCGTCTAAACATCCAATTTTTTTACATAATTTACTATCTCCAAATTTGATTCTATATATTCGGATTTTTGAGTTGCATTTAGACTCCACTTTATAAAGGAGAACCTGGTACACTTTAGCTTCTATAGAAGGCGGATCTAGAAGGGGCTGAGGAAATTCACTTAAACTTCCTCGATGAAAAATTACAGTGATCACCGGATTGTGTGATAGAAACTTTTTCAGTTATGCAAATACAACGAATACATATAAAAAAAAAAGTATAATTACCTCAGAATGTACGGAATCACTTTCACTTAATCTCTTCCACGGGGAAGAAGAATTAACCACCGCCGTCGCAGCAACATTTCCGGCAGCCGATAAACCTCCATAACTCCCCGAAAAACTCACCGAGCGCTCCAGCGAAAGAGTAGTGCTCAACTGAGAAGAAGAAGAAGACAAAAGAACAATTTGATTCCCATCATCATCATCATCATCATCATCATCATATTCATCCATGTCATGTGTAGTATTCATTTGATAACTTTCTTCTACCCTCTCTCCTCCAAATCCGGCGGGATTATGGAGACAGGAATTGCAGAAGGAGAGTGTAGGAAAAAGTTTAGGACCAGAAGCAGACCATGGAGTTGGATTTTGACATGAATGACAAAGGAGATTTCTGGTGTGTTTAGCTACCAGAAAATTTGCAGAGTGAACTTTTGAATCACAATCCCAGCAAAGACTAGCTTCATCTGATTCACAATACATTTTTGCTTTCTTCTTTACACACAACTCACAATTCTTGTTATCCATTGACAGAAATTTGAAAAAGTTCTGTACAAAGTAGCAAACGATCCAACTTTATAGGGATGTGTATTTACATGTTTCTTATACTTTTAGGTACTATCCTAGCACCTACTTGAATAAGAAAAAGGCAAAAACATCCCTCTATTTTTTTAAAATTTACTAACTAATTTTATCTTCTAGGTAAGTATACTCATGTTATGCTCTATTATTAAATATACTCATATTGTCATTAACGTTAAAAAAAACATTTTTTTATAATAACGAGGTATAAATTTACCTGCCATGACATTTAAATAATATAAATACCATATGACATATTTAGTCAACTTTTCAAAATAGAGAAATAATTTTAACCCTTTTCAATAAGAAAAAAGAGTCTAGGCTTAAATAAAGATTAAGTTTGTGGGGAAGGGAAAGGAACTTTAACTATTCGATTTTTTTTTTTAATTCTGTTAAAAATATTTAAAATTAAATATCTATTTATTATAATTAATATTTAATTACTATATTTTATATAATATTTCAAAATTCATCTCTGTTTGTGAGAAACTGTTTTGTTTTTTTATTTTTTGAAATTAGAATAAGGTAGTAGGTGTCTTTCATATGGTGGTGGAGCCATTTTCAATAAAGGATAGTCAAATTTAATTTTTTACCAAAATACTATATTAATACTATATTAAGTATAAATATTAAGTTTTAATTATTATAAATATATATATATATTTAATTTTAAATATTCTATATATAATTTTTTTTTAAATTATATATTTTTCATCAAATTTTATACTCCACACCACATATGGGTAGCTTTCATCACTCAAAATTGAAAGGATATATTATTTCTAATGCAAGTTGCTTTGAATAGTGACCAAGGAAATTTAGATTCTAATCAAATTTGCTTACATGGCCAATTTTAGTCCACAGAGAGATTGAACCATGTGAAGACTTCTTGCAACCCATAGCCCCAAAAGTTTCATTATCTTGTCTTTAAAGAATGGGCCTTTATATGATTATTATTATCTTTAATTATTAACCAAAAGTTTTTTGGGTAAGAGGAAAAGGGAAAAAAAGAATTGACTTGGATAAAAGGTGTCAAAATAATTTAAGCCCAATCTACATGCTCTATCGTATCTTGGAAATAACTTTTAACAAGATTTTATAAAAAAGATTTATAATTTTAAGATTTATTTAAAAACTATAGCAAATAATATATAGAAATTCATAACTTCAAGAATATAATGGTGTTGATTATGCTTTTTCTAACCGAAAATCTATCAAATACCTTTTTTTTATCCATAGAGTTGATTATACTTCTTTAAAGCTGCTGGTATATCCGAAATCGTGTATCTGTTCATAAAGAGTAAGAATAAGGTTTGCATATATCCTACTTTTTCAGTGGCAAAGTCACCTTCAGCGAAGGTTGGTCAAGTGCACATCCTTTGTCGAAATATTATGTAGAATATAGAGGTTAAATATCAGCTATTATGCATATATATTTAATTTTAAAAATTATTAGCGCAACTGAAAGAAAATTTACACGTCCTTTACTAAAATTAGGACTCCACATAACAATTATAAGATTTTTATAATTTTAAATTCAAATAGAATATTTATGTTTAAAAAAATATATAAAAATCCAACCATTAAATCCCACAAAACGTGGATCGGATTTCCTTTTCTATGTCTTTATACTTTACTTTGTTCTCCCTTATTTTTACTACATCATGAATAATTATTGTAGACAATTTGTGATGGGTTTGATTAATTTTTTTAAAGAAATGTACGGTGGACAAAGCTTTTGTTTATTTAATTGATTGATGACGTGGAATATAGCCCACGTGAACATGTCTGATGTGGCGTAAAAGGAGTATGATCCTCCTTCCTTGAGATTATAATCTTGCTGACGTGGACAACTCTTGACTTTGTCATCAATTTGTGTAATTGTTGAGAAAGAAAATATAATATAATATTTTTTTTATTTCTTTGATTTTATAAAGCAAATTGTGGATAAGAGGTACTTTGCATCAAGACCGATGGAGGGTTGGGGGTTGGGGGGTTACATGTGTTATATATGATATGATCAACCACCATGAGACCTTTAGGATCACAAAAACTTATGGGCATTAGAATATAATTTGATTTAAAGTTTAAAATTTATAAATATTTTATTTTGAATTATTGCATTTTAAAAAGAAATATACAGTTTATATCAAAGTTAATGAATTTGCCGAACTTGTATCATGGATGTTACATCCGCCCTTATTGATAGGAAAGACGTTTTATTATGAGCATCTTTTTGAAAAAAGATTAGAAATAGTTTTAATAAAATCATCCGCTTCTTTAATTGTTAGTTGAGAAATTCGATTTATTATTATATTTGGAGCTTAAATTGTGTTAATTTTGTAAATTTGGGATGGTGAAAATGAAAATCATGTTGGAAAGGTAATTATATTATTAAACAAGTTTGAAGGAGTTAAGTTTGAACTTCAAATTTAATTTTTAGCGAGAATTTTGAAGTGGGTTGTTTGTTTAGACTTGTTGGAATAGTTTCAACGAAAACTTTTAATTTTACTATATTTAACTTTAAATAGTCCTCTATCCGTAGGGATATTACAAGTACAGAAGTGCCTAACATAATTTCTCTTATTCATATTAACAACTACTCAAGAGGGAGTTTTGTTCCAAAGCAATGACACCTTTCAAAGGAATATTTAAGACCATAAGTTTCAATTTTGTGTAAAATCAAACTACGACAAAGAAAGGTAAACGTATTATCATGTATCGATAATTCCTCTGCGAGAAAAGGGAAAAAGTACAAGACTGTTACAAGGCAACAATAAGTGCAGCTGTGATTTAAAAGTGGATTAACAATAAACATCATCCATACTAGCAGGAAATTTCTAATGCATATTCAACTGAACTTGACATGCTAAGCACAGCAGCACAGAGATTACGTCTTAAAATGGAGATTAGATTGCAGCGGTTATACCATAAATGATAAAAAGGCACAAATTAAGTGAAATTATATAAAGACGACAACTTCAGAGATACAACATTACCTAGTGAACTGCAACAAGGTAAAGTGAATATAACAAAACACCAAGTGGTTCTCACACAAGTCTCTCGAATTTTGTGCAGCAAAAAGATTGCTTAACGCAACTTCCCACTGGAATCTGCCACCAAAAAAGCAGTCGTATCAAAGTCCCAGTAAACATAGAGAACTATCAACAATCACAGTCGATAGAAAAGGGTGAAGAGAATTAATATAAAAGTTTCAAATTTATTCGGCACACCACAGCACAAATATTAATTGCGTAAGATATAAAGGCGTACAGCTACTTGACTTAACTAGTTTGCAACTCTCTCGTGGCAATCTGCAAAGACTAAACATCCTTGTCTTGAAAGACCTACATTCTCCTGGATAGGGAAAGATTCTTTTGATATTTATTTTACCATTCCATTCATCCAATAATGATTTTGGTAACATCTTCGCTATCATTTGATTCTCCAGGAACGTTGCTGGATATTTGGATTGTTTGCATTTAGGCACTACAACCCCATGTAAGTTCACCTCACATTCAATCATCTTTTGTTTACTACTTGCAAGTCCATATATAGAGGAAAAATGCCAAAGATAATATTCCTTCAGGTAAAAGAGCGAGGTTAGGACTTGGTAGTTCCTCAAGTTCTACCTCATTCTTGCAAAGAATCATATGATTAGGGACCAATCATTGAAGATGCATGACATAAAGAGAAATCAAAATGCTATGCTGATCCCACTTGTATTTTCCTCCAACATCTTTCACAGTGTGTCCTGAAGTAAAGCTCAGCGGAGAGAAATGATTCATTTAACTAATCTTTAGTGGCATGACAAAGTTGATTTGACTTCACCCGTAAGTCTAAAAGATCAAATTATAGTGGCTAGATGCACTTCATAAACATTGAACTACCAATTCATAAAGCAAATCAAGCCTTGGAAAACACTACAAAAAATAAAGAAGACCTAATGTTCAAATACTGGAAACTCAAATCAAATAGGTTCTAGGCTGAGCTGTGGTTTCCTTTGTCAAAGTTGTTATTTCAACATTATACAATGTTTTACTTTCTCCCCAAATGGAACTGTCACAACCAACGAAGTTAACAGAAGAACTTCATCTTCCTCAAATCGTTCATGGAAATCATGGTTGATAAGTCTCGTCCATTAACCAAGAAACCATTAAGCTTATTACAGGTAACAAGTGTAGAGCACGCAACCTAGTCCTAACAAAGCTTCTCCATTAAATGTCAAGCCCAAAAGCAGCCACTAGGGTGGCTAAATAAATTAAATTATGTATAGGAAAGAAGCTTTCTTTTAACAAGGGAGAAACTATAATCTAAAATCAAATAGGGTCAATATCCGTAACGTTCATCTAATTGAATTCCTCTAACAAACTTTCGATAGAGAGTCGAAAGTAACTTAACAAGAACCCTACTGTCTACCAAGAGATAGATCGTACAAATGAATCATGCCCTGAATTCTACTCCTAAGCAATACAACTATCATTGTAAGTGGTGCAAGAACAAAAGTACGATGTTTCATAATCAAAAGACTAAAGTAATGAAATTTAAATAACAAGCAATGTACCTTTCGCTTATTGTCTCTTCAAAGAACTTCATCAATGAAATTTAAATAACAAGCAATGTACCTTTCGCTTATTGTCTCTTCAAAGAACTTCATCAACTCTAAGTCAATTGTCAGTGCTCACGCCTTTCTCTTTTGCTGGCTGTAATCCTGCTTCATGGAGTTTGACAATTTAAAACAAGAGTTGCAACAGTATTCATGCACATTGTTGAGCATTGTAATACTAAGTTTTCTTTAGGCATTTATTTTACTTTCCAGAATATCATAGCCTGCACACTATTGCGTGTCTAAATCATACGCCTAAACTCTAAGAAGCATTGTCTTTCTTGAAAGTAATTACTCCGGGGAGTAATCCACCTAATTTTCCTTTTGTTATAGAACACCACCGAATCACAGAGTTGGCAGCAGTATACCAAATTATATTTTACATTATAAAACACAAAACAGTCTTTCATCTCAATTAGGAAACCAGAAAACTGATAACCAGCAGCAAAAGTTGCATAAATTTATATATAAACATCCGAAAAATAACCAAGAAAACATTAGGATAAGGAGTTATGAAATAATAAGCACATGCGCCCTTTGTTTCAATTTGCTTGTTTTACTTTCCTTTTTAGTCCATTTGTTAAAAAATGACTCTTTGCCTTGTTGGCAATTCTTTAGTTTCAACTTCTCATATGGCACGTTTAACATCAAAAGATTAAACAACATTTTGGTACATTATAAATATCATTAGTTTAAAACGACAAGATCCAAAAAATTTCTTCACTTTCTTACACTCTATTTGGATGGTAAAACAATACAATATTTGGATTGATACTTAGATAGTATCATTTTTCAGTCGTTATATGACGTCACACATCAACAATTTGAAGGATAAACCTACTAGAAAAGTAGGATAGAGCTACTATAAGAAGATCGGATAAACCTTTAAAGGATAAAATAGGATAATTAAATAATAAAGACAAAAATGAGGAAAAAGAACTAAAAGTAGCAACGCAATCACACTGACTCCATCATTACAAAAAATGAAACTTTTTGTTGTTACCTATATTGAATTTAAATATATGATACAATAAAATCTAAGTAATAACCAAATCAAACATTGCATTTAAATTAAAAACACAGTACAGTGGTAACAATCATCCAAACAAGCTATTAAACTCCATATCAAGTCAAAACCTGACAAAAAAATTGAAACAAAGCGAGTTGCACATACCTTGACGATCATCACAAGCATCATGATACTCACTTTCCTCCTCGTTTTGTTTCGCACCAGACGCCCTAGAACCTCCAGCTCCACCTGCACGTTTAGGAGCAACATTGCTACCATCTTTCTCAAGATACCTCACAACCACAACAGGACAAACACAATGCCTAACACAATAATCACTA
>JBDJHY010000002.1:1624709-1634719 GCA_039654485.1 Withania somnifera
GTCATCCGGTCGAACCCATTGACCCCCGACCCCTGAGCTCGTCCGAGTCGGTTGCCGAGCCGAGTCTGAAAACATTGCTCTTACTAGCTCCAAATCCTCTACTACCCATTATTGCTGCACTCAGTCCTAACCTCTCAACTGCAACACATAACCTCTCTTTCATACCATGATCCTTCACAATATGTATTTTATACAAAATTTGAGCTTCAACAAGAGGTTGAGCTAAATCACTAGACTTAGTAGTAGTAAAATCATCAAAACCATTTTCAAGTTTACGTTGAGACAACGTTATTGGTATCGATAATCGATAGATCAAACAAACATTGTATTTAAATTAATAACACAATACGACGTGTAACAATCATCCATACAAGCTACAAAACTCCATGGCAAGTCAAAACCAGACAAATGAATTAAAACAAGGGGAGTAAGTTTTTTCGCATATACCTTGACGACCATCACAAGCATCATGGTACTTGCCTTCCTCCTCGTTTTCTTTCATATCAGACGCCCCCAAAACCTCCACCTCCATGTTTACGAGCAACATTTCCACCATCTTTCTCATCCTCACAACCACAACAGAACAAACACAATGCCTAACACAATAATCACTAACACTACCGAGCCTTCCATCACTTCCTCTCTTACTAGCACAAAATCCTCTACTACCCATTATAACTGCACTTAACCCTAACCTCTCAACTTCAAGACATAACCAATCCTTCATATCATGATCCTTCACAATATGAATCTTATACCATATTTGTGCTTCAACAAGTGGTTGAGCTAAGTCACTAGACTTACTAATAGTAAAATCGTCAAATTGAGACAACGTTATTGGTATCGATAATTGATAGATCCAATAAACATTGTATTAAATTACCAATACAACAGAATACAACATGTAACAATCATCAATACAAGCTATAAACACCATGTCAAGTCAAAACTAGACAAACAAATTATAACAGAGGGAGCATTCCGCACATACCTTGACGACCATCACAAGCATCATGATACTCGCCTTCCTCCTCAACTTCTTTCACACTGGATGCCCCAAAACCTCCACCTCCACGTTTACGAGCAACATTTCCACCATTTTTCTCATCAAGATACCTCACAACCACAACAGGACAAACACAATGCCTAACACAATAATCACTAACACTACCAAGCCTTCCATCACTTCCTCTCTTACTAGCACCAAATCCTCTACTACCCATTATAACTGCACTTAACCCTAACCTCTCAACCTCAAGACATAACCTCTCTTTCATATCATGATCCTTCACAATATGAATTTTATACGGAATTTGAGCTTCAACAAGTGGTTGAGCTAAATCGCTAGATTTACTAGTAGTAAAATCATCAAAATCACTTTCAAGTTTACGTTGAGACTCAACGTTATCTGTATCGATAACTGATACATCAACGGAGCCCCAATCAGCACCGTAGAGGACGGAGGTTGGACGAACATGGAGGAGAATAACAGCGTCACCTGGACGGAGGTAATTGTGAACTGCCCATTTAACGGCGAAGGCAGATTCATCACTGAGATCAACGGCGATGCCAATTTTGCGCTGTGCACCGGCGGTTGGAGTTTCCGCGGCGGCGTTGGAAGGAGTGGTGGTGGGCGGTGGAGAGCGCGATGATGAGCATTTGATTTTGATATTAACGAGGTTTGGGATGTCCGAATCCGCCGTGTGCGGTGGTTGTTTCTGCATTTTTTGTTCGGGTCGGGGCTGAAATTAGGGTTTTAAGGATCACAATTGAACTGGTTTTGAGATTATAGTGTCCCTTTTTTATTAGCTAGGAGTGTTCATGATTGCATTTGAGCTATTTTTGGTTAATTACTAATTTTAATTATTTTAAAATATTTCATTTTCTTTTCTTAATTTATGTTGTTATTAAATTTTTTGGATTTAAATTTATTAAATTTTAATCACAAATTTAAAGAAGTATTTGTCTCGCTAATTACTTAAGAAGTTTCGTGTATTTTGATGTTTGTTGTTACTTGTAGTTTTTTTCATGTTGATTATTATATTATGTTGTTGTAATTATATTTTTTTAACATAATGTTGGTCTTAACTTATATTTATATCCGCCAATTTTAGTGTCCATAAGTAGCCAGTTATATTATTATAAAATTGAATAAATAAATATTTATATTCTACATGTCAAATCGTGTGAGGTATAAAAACCGTTTCCGATAAATCATTGACTTACAAAAAAAATTATAACCTAATTAAACACTAAACAATATATGATAGCAGAATGATATCTGATAGAAAATAACGCTACCGCAGAATATTATCATAATCAATAAATATAAATATAATTTTAAGAATAAAACACTATAAATATCAAAAAAAAAAAACAAAATATATCTCCCTACAAACGCAAAATGAACTCACTCCTCCGTGTTAATTCGCGTCCTCCATATTTTGTTATCTAAATATTTTTTTAAATTACACTAAATATATTGGCAATGGGGGCAGACCAAAACTAAGGCACTCCATGAAATATTTTCTTCGTGGGTGGAGCAAAAATGGCATTTCTTACAGGGGCAAAATAGTCACTCTCTCATCCGCCATTAAAATGGTAACTCGCTCGGTGTTTCGTTCTCATGCCCTAAAACGTATATATAGTAAACAAAAGTAGCAGCAACACTTCTTTTTCATTTTTTTTTTTAACAGCGTCTCAATAAAATTAGTGATCTAATAATTCTTTCTCATTCATTCGTGTAACATAACAAGGTATGCTTTTGTTTTAGATTTTTTATCTTGTTGTTTTTGGTTTCACTTTGGGTGTTTCATGGAAGAAAAAACCTAATTGAATGACTATTTTTACTTGTAATTTTTTTTTGTGTGTGCGTGTTTTAATCTCTGTGTAGTAGCTGATTGATTGATATTGGTTTTCTAGATACCTTATACCAGGTGGAGAGTTTTGCAATTTGCATGCATTTTTTCGTATACATAAAATTTGTGTTGTTGAAAGAGCTTATCAATAAAATTGGTGGCTTAAACATGTTTTTTTTTTTCTTCTGTTCAATTTTGTTTGGGTCTTATCTTGTTTTAATTAGAGATTTTGGATTCGAGCTTCAGAATGAAAAAAATGTTGCTAGGAAGATTTCCTCTTTAATTGGTTGTGCATGTTCGAGATTGAATTAATCGCAAGATTCAATAGGGAAAACTGAACACCTGATGAAAAAAATTGGGGTCTAAAGCCCTTGCTTCAGTGGCTTTAACCCTCTAGCTTCTGGTTTTAATTTGTCGGGGAATGAATCCATAGAGAATAAGGTATTGCGAGAATAATATATGTAAATGTGATATGTAGAGGAATTGAGAGTATAGAAGCAGTTGGGTTCCTATTGTTTGTTTGGTATTAACATGCATGAAAATTGGAAAAGATTTAAATGTTGGTTATAGAGAAAGCGCCAAAGGACCTTTTCGTTTTGCAATTGCACGTGCGAGGAGCCTAGGACTTTACCAGAGGCAATAAATTGGCTTTGTTTGGATGTGATTGGATGTATAACGGCAATAACTGAAAAGTATGATTGAGAATTCATTTTGCATTCAAACAAAGTAGTGCTTTTATGAAGTTTATTTTAATGCGACAAGATAGCATACTACTATATCAGGAATATCAGAAAAGCTGCCCTGAGATACCGGTGCTTGCTAAGCACGGGCATTGAGCATCTAGTTTATATAGATAGATTTTCCTTTCCTTCTTCGATTCATGAACCCTCTCTTTGTTCTTTGCTGTAATTTTCAATATTTCGATCTTTTTTCTTCAATTTGAGTCAAATACTTTTCCTGTTTATCGTTCAATAAAGTATTTGAATCCGACTTATTGCACCACAAACAACTTAAAATTAACCTAATTTGTCCAAGTTTAACCATAATTAGCTATGTTGCTCGGACTCTTCAATAATGTTAACGGGTGCATGTCGGATTTTCTCAAAGGGTGTATTTTTGGAGAATCCGGCATGGGTGTGGCATTGAAGTGAAGAGTCCACGCAACTTAGCTAAGTGGCTCCTTAAGTCGGATTCTTGGTTCCACAAGTTTATAACCCGACTTAAAATTGCTAGTTTTTTCTTTCCCTTGCATCTACAATTTGAACATTTTCCTTGTATACATTAGACTCCCGAAACCCTAATTCTTAGTTGGAACCCAAGGGTACGACTGGCCAGTGCTTCTTTGGGGTTTTTGTTTAGTTGTTCTTGATGAAGAATGTTTAGGTAGTTCAAGTTTGTTTTAAAGGTTGTGTTAAATTTAACTTCTTGAAACCCTTACCTCATGTTGAGGTTTTAATTTGGTCGTTTGCAGTCTTATATTATAGAGCCCTAATTTTACCTGGAGCATAATTTTTTTGCATTGAATGCTGTTAACAATTCATAGTCATTTCCCTAGTCATTCTTTATTTTGCATTGAATTTTTAACTTATATAGCAAAGGAAAGTAGTTGACATTTGTGTGCTTGTGTAATATATATGTATGTAACGTTTAACTTATCTACGCTTCTAGGGGACACCGAAGCTGCTTTATAAGATTAGTGCCCATAAACCAAACTCATCCAAAAGCCATTTGTTGGTCACCTCAATTTATTAACTTTCCAACTTATAAGCTCTTCAGGTTACTTTTTAATATCTTTTGTAATTTTCGAAATACTCTTCCTAAAACACGTACTTTTAATGTAAAAGAGTAGCTGTTGCTTTATTTTATCAGAAGTTCTTTTGGTAATGAGATTTCAACATTTTTATTGTATCAGCTGGCACTGTACACGTGTAAGTGCATATTATGTTGCCTCTTCAGTGTTAAATAACTTACATGTTAATATTTCCTTTTCTTGTCTAGATTAGTCGAGGATTGTTGATGCGACCATGGTGGAAGAGAGAAAGGGAAATGGACCACCTTCAAATGGGAATTTGGCAGGTGGAAATGCTTATACAATTGACTCGAATATTTTCAGTAGGCGACTGAAGGCCTTATATGCACACTGGCACAAACATAAGGACGACCTTTGGGGCTCTTCTAATGTCCTTGCTATTGCTACCCCGCCACCTTCGGAGGACTTGAGATACTTGAAATCCTCTGCTTTAAATATTTGGTTGCTAGGGTATGAGTTTCCCGAGACAATTATGGTTTTTGGAGACAAGCAGATACATTTTCTGTGTAGCCAGAAGAAAGCATCATTGCTCAGTGTCGTAAAATCCGCTGCTAAAGAGGCTGTGGATGTGGAAATTATCATGCATGTGAAGGCGAAAAATGAGGATGGGGCTGCTCAAATGGACAATATGCTTCACGCTGTTCATAAGTCAGATGGTCCTGATACCTCAGTCATTGGATATATTGCAAGAGAGGCCCCCGAAGGAAAACTCTTGGAGTTATGGGCTGATAAGTTGAAGAAGTCAAGCATTCCTCTTAGTGATATCTCAAATGGGCTGGCTGATCTCTTTGCTGTGAAGGAACAGAGTGAGATAATAAATGTGAAGAAAGCTGCATATTTGACTGCTTCTGCAATGAAGAACTTTGTTGTTCCGAAGCTTGAGAAAGTTATTGATGAGGAGAAGAAAGTAACTCATTCTTTATTAATGGACGACACAGAAAAGGCTATTCTGGAACCTGCTAAAATTAAGGTGAAACTGAAAGCTGAGAATGTTGATATATGTTACCCTCCAATCTTCCAGAGTGGTGGGAGTTTTGATCTTAGACCTAGTGCTACAAGCAATGATGAACATTTGTACTATGATTCTGCCAGTGTCATCGTATGTGCGGTTGGATCTCGATACAACAGCTACTGTTCAAATGTTGCCAGAACATTTCTCATTGATTCAACTTCGACGCAGAACAAGGCTTATGAAGTTCTTCTTAAAGCTCATGAGGCAGCAATTGGTGCATTGAAGCCTGGAAACAAGCTTAGTTCCGTGTACCAAGCTGCTCTTGCAGTGGTTGAGGGGGATGCTCCTGAAATTATTAGCAATCTGACAAAATCTGCTGGGACTGGGATTGGTCTTGAGTTCCGGGAATCTGGGTTGATCATTAATGCTAAGAATGAGAAGGTGCTGAGAGCGGGAATGGTTTTCAATGTGTCACTTGGTTTCCACAATTTGCAAACTGAGACTGCTGCTGAAAAGAGTAGGAATTTTTCACTTATGATAGCAGACACAGTTATTGTCACAAATGAAGGCCATGAGGTGGTTACTCATTTGAGCTCCAAAGCCTTGAAGGATATAGCCTATTCTTTCAATGAAGACGAGGAAGATGAGGAGGAGGAGGTTAAAGTGAAAACCAATTCCAATAGGTTGGAAGCCTTGTATTCCAAGGCAACACTTAGGTCAAACAACCAAGAAGAGCTCCGGAGACAGCACCAAGCAGAACTTGCCCGTCAGAAGAATGAAGAAACTGCTCGTCGCCTTGCTGGTGGAGGAGCTTTAACTGGGAATAGCAGGGTTGCTGCTAAGACCTCAAGTGACCTTGTTGCTTATAAGAGCATTAATGATCTACCAACTCCTAGGGAGATGATTATTCAGGTTGACCAAAAGAATGAAGCCATTCTTCTACCAGTATATGGTACTATGGTTCCTTTCCATGTGGCTACTGTTAAGACTGTTTCGAGCCAGCAGGATACCAACCGAAACTGTTATATCCGTATCATTTTCAATGTCCCTGGTGCCCCCTTTACTCCTGTTGATGCAAATTCTGTTAAGAATCAGGGTGCTATTTATCTGAAGGAAGTTTCATTTCGTTCTAAGGATCCAAGGCACATAAGTGAAGTGGTTCAGCTGATTAAAACTCTTTAGACGGAATGTTATGGCCAGGGAATCTGAGAAAGCTGAAAGGGCGACTTTGGTGACTCAGGAAAATCTTGTACTTGCAGGGAATAAATTCAAACCAGTTAGGCTGTCTGACTTATGGATTCGTCCCTCTTTTGGTGGCCGTGCAAGAAAGCTTCCAGGTACATTGGAAGCTCATGTTAACGGTTTCCGATACTCGACCTCAAGACCAGATGAGCGTGTTGACATCATGTTTGGTAACATCAAGCATGCGTTCTTCCAGCCATCAGAGAAGGAGATGATTACCCTTCTTCACTTTCATTTGCATAACCACATAATGATAGGGACCAAGAAAACCAAGGACGTGCAATTCTATGTGGAGGTAATGGATGTTGTGCAAACACTTGGAGGCAGTAAGCGGTCTGCCTATGACCCAGATGAGATTGAGGAAGAACAGAGAGAAAGAGAGCGGAAGAACAAATTCAACCTGGACTTCCAGAATTTTGTGAACCGGGTGAACGATATGTGGAGCCAGCCCCAGTTTAAAGGACTCGACCTGGAGTTTGATCAACCTCTGAGAGAACTTGGGTTCCATGGGGTGCCGTACAAATCATCAGCATTCATTGTGCCA
This sequence comes from Withania somnifera, assembly GCA_039654485.1. NCBI lineage: Eukaryota > Viridiplantae > Streptophyta > Magnoliopsida > Solanales > Solanaceae > Withania > Withania somnifera. The sequence goes on from JBDJHY010000002.1 coordinate 1,632,116, forward strand.
ACCTCAAGCTGCATGGTTGAGCTGATAGAGACCCCATTTCTTGTGATAACCTTAAGTGATATTGAGATTGTCAACTTGGAGAGAGTTGGATTTGGGCAGAAGAATTTTGATATGGCAATTGTTTTCAAGGACTTCAAGCGTGATGTCATGCGCATAGATTCCATTCCTGTCTCGGCACTTGATGGCATCAAGGAGTGGCTTGACACAACTGACATCAAGTATTATGAGAGTAAGATGAATCTGAATTGGCGTGAGGTATTGAAGACCATAACTGATGATCCCCAAAGGTTTATAGATGAAGGTGGTTGGGAATTTTTAAACATAGATGCTTCTGACTCAGAATCTGGAGATTCAGGGGAGTCAGACCAAGGTTATGAACCTTCAGATGCTGAACCTGAGTCAGATTCAGACGATGATGACTCTGATAGTGAATCTCTGGTGGATTCCGAGGAAGAAGAGGAAGAGGAAGATGAAGACTCGGAGGAAGAAAAAGGCAAAACATGGGAAGAGTTGGAGAAGGAGGCAAGCAACGCAGATAGGGAGAAAGGAGATGAACCAGACAGCGAGGACGAGAGGAGGAGAAAGAAGAACTTTGGCAAGTCACGATCTGGTCCAAATTCTGCTGCTTCTAAGCGAATGAAGTTTAGGTAGTTTTGCTGAATTGCTTTGTTTTAGAACAGTTATCAAGTGTATTACATGTAGGACTTGAAGTGTTAGTTGTCGAACTTAGTTTTTTCTTGTAAATTGTGGTAGCCTTGGTGTACCAAAGGTACTTTTAAACTGTTTCTCCTTGCACTCTGCTTTGGATCGTTAGACCATAATGGAGTTTTTCAGACGAGGTTCGATGTTTCTTCTTACATTCGTTTATCAAGATAGTCATGCTTTATGTACTCGTTTACAGTTGGATGTGAGCGCAGAAACATCTCATTTTTTAATTCCAACTGGAGGTCTATTTTTAGTGTGTTCTGGTCGGTGAATTATCTGCATTTGATTTCAGAGTAAAATGTCAGAATACTAGTCTACCATGAGTTGCCAATGCTTATTTAACTAATTGTCACTCGACAATTCAAAATTGACCAGTTCAAAATTATGTTATTTGTCCTTGTTTACGTATCTTGCGGGCACTAGTCTAGTACCCTACCTATTCGTATTTAACTGGCTTATTTATACTCAACTGACTTAGCGAATTGGAATGGGTGCCCTTGGTTGGGCAGATAGCAATGGCCGGCTTTAGACCATCTTTTGATCTTTTTTGTCATATCATCTGAAGCATCAGTTTCTCTCCTCCGCAAAACCCATTTTATAGGATCACGCCGGCTATGCTGTTATTTGATGCATGAGCCCGTGTTGATCAATTCAACTTTCAAGCGTGTTCTTACATAATCTCTTTACAAAGCTGTAAGTTCCGGATTCAGTCTTGCTTCACTGGAGTGGAGCTCCACTATTCAACAAAGAGAAAGGAAGGGGCTGATCTATTTACTCGGCAATTCATCCGGTGACTTCACGGTCGCCAAAGAAGCCCCAAGAAGCATCAAACATTTCGTGGAAATGCAGGAGCCCGCAGCAGTAGATTCTCCCCCTGAAGTCGAGAAATTGGAGGGGCTTTAAAAATGTCTAAAAAAGTATTTTGCCTCCTTGAATTTGCTAACCCTTCAGTTTTGAATGTGTCGTTCTGAATACCCAGCTACTTCTATTCTTTAGCTAACTAGTACTCCGTCCTGTCTTACATTACTTGTCCACATTACTAAAACATCTACTCCAAACATGATTTCCGCTTAAGATGATGTTGAAAAATTTGGCTGACCCTCCGTTATCAGTAGTTCGGCTTCACAATTTTACAACATGAGCAAGTGATTTAGTTTATAGATAGGAAAAACCATTTAAACTCGAGGTTGTACTGAAATCTATGGGACAAAACCTCATCACATATGCTAAACAATAATGACATATCCAATATTCGTATAAGCTTTCTGGTGATGCTAGTACTCGAGAAGTCTGTAGAGTCATCTTAGCATGGAGTTGAAAGCAAGCAATGGCCAGTTGCAAAATCAGAAGTAATTAGGTCGGCTACGTAAAGCAGAGAAGAGAACTCAAACAAGGTATTTACGAGAACATGAAAACTGGAAAATCAAGATAAAGAGACCAAAAAACAAAACAAAACAGTGTCTAGAAGATGTTCATTACACGAACTACGCGTTGGATATATCAATTGCAGCATATACCAATGGCATTAAGCAAAAAAGATTATTTTACCAAAACAAAGCAAAGTGTAATCATTAACAAGTAACCTGAAAACAGTACTTGATAATTTGTCGTGCCTGACACGCAATAAGACCCAATAACTTGTGTTGAGGGTGTGTAGGCTACATCAAGTGAGCCTATGATCTTTCTCCAAGATATGATAATGGCAGGTTCCCACGGCCTGTTCACGGACCGTGAAGGGCTTCTATTCGATTTGAGAGTACCTTGTGCGAAGCGAAGGTTCAGTGATCGAGCGAAGGCTTGGTTCCTCCCTTCTCCATTCCTAGCTGAAAGAACCTATTCGAGAACATCCTCATCTGGGTCCAATATCCGATTGGAGATCAAGCTGGTTTACAAGAGTTC
>JBDJHY010000002.1:1634819-1645286 GCA_039654485.1 Withania somnifera
GGGAAGAGTTGGAGAAGGAGGCAAGCAACGCAGATAGGGAGAAAGGAGATGAACCAGACAGTGAGGGCGAGAGGAGGAGAAAGAAGAACTTTGGCAAGTCACGTGCTGGTCTAAGTTCTGCTGCTTCTAAGCGAATGAAGTTTAGGTAGCTTTGCTGAATCTTTTTCTTTTAGAACAGGTTCCAAGCGTATTACATGTAACACTTCCTTGAAGTGTGTGTTAGTTGTCAAACTTTAGTTTTTTTCCTGTACATTGTGGTAGCCAGCCTTGTGTAGCTAAGGTACTTGAAACTGTTTCTCCTCGCATATCTCCGCTTTGGACCATGACGGAGTTTGTAAGACTAGGTTCAACATTTCTGTTTACATCGTTTAGACTTTAGCTAGATCTTATGTTTTTATGTACGCCTTTACAGCATTTAATTCCAACTGGAGACTTGTCGTTCATGTGTTGGTAGATCTCATGTCATTTGATGCATCAGTTTCTCTTTACCTCCGCGGTAGTGCCTAAACAATCTAGGACTACAGTGTCTATGTTAGTTATTTGATGCATCAGTTTGTGTTGATCCATTCTACTTTGAAGCAATGTTCTTTAAGTTTGGATGGGCCCAAATTGTCTAGAAAAGTAATTTGACTCCTTGAATTTGCTAACCCTTCAGGAGCGTTTGGTGCGAGGTACATATAATGTGTAATAATTTCAAAATAAAATGCAGGATTATTTTGTTTGGAGGGATTAGGTAGTTCCATACTTATCCAGCCAATCATTTATACCTTAGTAATGAGATAAGTTATTCCATATACATGTATGAGATAGTTAATCTCGACATAACTTAGTTTCCAACCAAATGAGCCCTTAATGCGTCAGTTCTTGATACCTTGCCGCTTCTATTCTTTAAGCTAACTGGTACTTCGTCTCGTCTCATATTACTTATACTAACAATATCTAGTTCCGAACAATATTATCACCTAAGATATTGTTGAAACTTTGTTGTTGTACTGAAATCTACACGATGAAATGTCATTGCAAATCCTATACAACAGTAATAACATATCTAATATCCGGTATAATCCCGTAAGTAAAATTTAAAAGGATAAAAGTACATGCACACCTCATCTCATCATTGATGCTAACATGCCAATATTCTCCCCTAAGACGCCTTTTTGTCAAAATTCTTGTAGCAAGTACCGATAAGCTTTATGCTGCATTTGATATAAGAGGTGACAAGTTAATTTAGAAAGAAATATCCCTTTGACTCGAAGCAAAGTTGAATTATCATTTTATCGTGACACTAATTAAATTTTAATTGAATAATATTCTCGTCGTTTAATATGAGTCGACCACTTTTCTTTTTACACACATGTTACGAAAGCTTAGACAAGGAAGCTTTACAAATTCTAAGAAAACCTTATATTTAATTTAATTTCAATATAAATTAATTATTTAAGCTAACTTTATATGTAATATTTTTTAATACTTAATTTTATTTGCAAATATTAAGTGGTATCAGAGCTATCAATGCTATGATAGCATATTCGTCTTTGAAAAACATTACTATTAAAACTAGTTGGAGTAATAGGCAATGGCATAAATAAAAGGCAGGCAGAATAGACATGAACATATGTAGATAATAGGCAAGAACAAAGGCAGAATGGGCATGAAGGTGAGTTTGTCAATAGTATCTCTAAGGAGCAATAAGAAAGCCACCATTTGAACTGGGGATTTTGATACCCTCCTTCAATATATTTGATGGTAGGCTGCTCTTATTCGATCCTTCTAAGCTTTCTGGTGATTCGAGTACTCGAGAAGCTTGTAGAGCCATCTCGGCATGAAGTTGAAGGCAAGTCATAGCCAGCTGCAAAATTAGAGCTAATTAGGTTGGTTATGTAAAGCAGAGAAGAAAACTCAAACATGGTATTTACGCGAATCAGAATACTGGAGAATAAAGATTAAGATACCGGTTAGAAGAAGAACTACGTGTTGGATATTATATCAGTTGCAGCATATACCAATGACATCAAGCAAAAAGAAGATTTATCCGAACAAGAAAAATGAAATCATTAACAAGTAACCTGAAAAGAATACGAGATAATTCTCGTGCCTGACACAAAATAAGACCCAATGCAAAGCAAATAGGCAATAGCTAGAATCCTTGGCTAACTCCTCATGCAGTTAAGAACAAACAAATTCTGAGTTTTAACAACTAAATTCCTGAGGACTTCCTGCAAAGGGATTCATGAACATGACTCTTACTCTTGGGATTTTAGTCTTACTTCTCGTTCTGCTTGGTTATTTTAAGGGGAGCATTGGAGCAACAGTAAAGTTATCTCCATGTGACCCTATAGGCTACAGTTTGGGCCAAGGAAACAAAACATTACTACTTGCGTCAAGGTAGACCGCCCACATTACACCCCCTTAGGCTGCGGCCTTCCCTGGACCCTGCATGAATGGGGGTGCTTCATGCACCCGACTGCCTTTTTTATGCATCCAGTCAAGTCCTGTTTGTTTATGAACACCTTCGGAGAAAACCAATTACAGAAACTAGCCTTTGAACACTTTAGTCTCTATCTGGACTTGAATTATGCATATGCCTGAAAACGGGAGGAAGGTAATAGTAGTGTCTACGACATAGTCCTCTAACATTCTCCAGAATAATAGATGTGCATAAACAAACAGAACTGAAGTTATAGAGGGGCATTTAGCTCGTTTGACTTACTGTGTAGCATTCCCTATCGTTGTCAGAATCAGCAATATGAAGTGCCCAGCTGCGAACCCACTCAAGTCCTTCTGAAATATCAGAATTTCCCTCAACCAAGGCAGCTGCCACAGAGGAGGGGTGAAGAGAAATCAATATGCACGAAGCGGTAAAAAGGACAGATCGCCTAACATAAGCTTCCACGTGCTGAGATATCTCCCTGCCATAGTACAGAGAGGGAAATCTAAAGTGAGCATCTAAATATAAACAGAAAAAGTGAAACGAGATTGTAGTCCAATTTCAAGTAACAATTACGAATGGAGACAGGTCATTTCCACTCAGTTAAAAGAAGATGGCATCTTTCTTTTTCGTTTTATTTTTTGGATAAATGACACAGTTTATTTTAGAAGTTAAACAAAGATGAGACATTTTTTTTTTCTACAGTAACAACACATCTTCTATTCCAAGACACTTGCAAGGTTAAACGGGTAGCTGTGTAAGAAGGTATTATTCTCTGACATCATTTATAAGAGTTACTACCTTGATCTTAATAATTCCAAAAGAGGAGATGCCAAAATAGATGCCTCCGGATGCATGGCTGAGCACTTCATACAAATGCCAAGCATGTAGATAAACTTCCCCAAAACAATGAAGTCTCTGCCAAGCAAATCTACACCATGTCTTCTCTTATCAAATCCTGCCATGGCTGGAAGCATAAAAGCCGCTGCATACTGGGGAAACTTGTTCTGGGACCATTCAAGCTGGCTAACTGGTAAAGCTGAATGAAGGCTCCAACGGCGTGTCTTTCCTCTCTTGATCTGACCTGATTTACGGGGAAGTTCTCTCTCATAAGAATGGGACCAATTCAAAGGAGTCCCTGGTGTTGAGATTTCCTTCCAAGGGCCGACTCCTGGAGGACCAATCGGTTTTGGCATAAACCATGCTCCATCAGACATGGATGATACAAGAGCGTTAGACCGTTGTTTAGTTCTTGAAATCTTTGTATTTGCAAGCTCCTGTGCAGCCTCCGTCATTACATCAAGTATCATTAACCGCTGGCTGACATCTAAATTTGGTGAATAAAGTAAATTATTTAGTGTACTGAGAGATTCATGAGGACATGTGACAATCAGAGCAACAATCGCTTTTTGCCTCTTCTCTTCAGCAGAATCTTCCTCCCCTTCAATAGTTGAATCAGAGCAGCGGACTTGTACAAGACTTCTGGTTAGATCGGAAGCTACAAACTTGAGCTCATCAGGTGAAGCTCGTACAAGCTTCTCAGCAATATCAATAGCCTTATCAACCTGCTAAGAGGAAAGACATGAAAAATGGTACAAGAGAGAACTTTTTTCATCTACTTCAATGATAACCTCGGAGCATATGTATTACTAGATGGTAAACTATTTTTAGTAATCTAGATAACTATAAATTAAAAGTTAGCTTACCATTTCTCATTCTACTATACAAGCTGGTACAGGTTATCTTTTTTTTTTTTCTTCCAAAACTGGTAAAACAAGCTGGTACAGGTTACTAGCGACAAAAAGGGTATCAAAGATTTGTTCATTTTTTAGAAGGAAGACAAAATTAACACTCTACAGGTTGTCTGATAAATGGATATACAGATATAAGAAATTGAACTCACCCCATCAGCATCATCAGATTTCCTTAGTGCTCCAATAACATCCACTAACTGTGAGAAATTTCTTTTCAGATCTGCATCATTATCTGATAAGTCATACGGCTGCAAAGACGGGTCATTTGAGGACTCGGAAGTTTCACTTGCATTATCCTCATCATCTTTTCTAGAGCCGACCTCATTATTTAGGAATGCTTGATCAATGATCTCATCAGGATCAACAGATTCAAATCCAAAAGATTTCTTCTTTTTACTCATCGCATTATCATGTGTGCTGGCAGCAGCTGGTGTGTTTAATACCTTTGCAGCTACTGCAGTTGAACGACCCTTATCTCCATCTATGTTTGTGGGCTTAGCCAATAATCTTTCTTCTGGGGTTAATAAACCAAAGTCCCAATCAACAACTTCCTCATGGCAACTATCGTCAAGGTAGAGAGGATTTTGGGGGTCAATTACTTTGGAAAATGCAAATGCAACACTGCTAGCCATTTTTCGAATCAAATGGTCAGCACTTTCCAACCTACCTGTTAGCAACCACAAAAGTTATGAGAAGAATTAAATCAACTAGTTAATAGCATAAAAAAAAAAAAGAAATTGCTGAACAGCAGTAAGAGCAAAATTTTACAGCTCACTCCTTCAAGAATGCAATGCATTGCATCCTTGGTTGCATCTAAATCTTCTCTAGACATCTTCTCTAAGCAAAGGCCCAAGGCAGCAGTTATATCTGGATCTTAAGTTAAGGAACCAAAAATCTGTTGAGTAGAACCTAAAGAAAGTACAGATCTTAACACTTTTCTCAACCAAAACAAAAATGAGTAGATGCAAAATTTACAGCTAAAAGAAAAGAAAAGAATACAGGCTTGCTGCTCAATTGAAGTTGATTGCACAAATTCCCGTTTGGACCAAGCTGTGACAAGCCGCTGAAGAGTCTCTGAGAGCGTATGGAGGTTACAGGCTTTTACTGATGAGGAATTTTCAGGGGGACATTGAAAAACAGCAAAGTGAAGAATCCATCTCAAGCAACTACTAGGGAATACTTTCCACATTAAAAATTTCTCACGAAACATGGACCTGAAAGAGAAAATTGAAGAAAAGACAGGATATTGTATCCCAGATTAACAATCTTTTCAATACAATCAAAAAGGAATCCAAGTTCTATCATAATAATACATAATGAATGTTCACAACCTAATTGAGGCTTGTTTCTGGTAAACCTGATGAAACAATATCCACAAAATCCAGTGAGCTTCAATATCTCCTGTATTTCGAGCTGCTAATTGTTTGAGTAGCTGTTCAGTCATTCTTTCCAAGGAGTAGGGGTCTTTGATTGACTCCATCATCTTCAACCAAAATCGCAAACCAGGTGTGAATTGAAATGCTTCACCAATAGGAATATCCAAATTTTGTGGTAAGAAGCTCTGTATGTGTTTATGGATTTCAGGAACCACTACACCCGACAGCACATCTACAATTGCAGAAATTGATTCCACTTTACAAACTGATATATCAAATTAATTGTACAAAAAAAAAATCTTCTCCCCCCCCCCCACCCCCCGGGTCCCAAATAATGCGATGCAATTTGACGCTTGACAGGGCACAAAGTTTAAGAAACAAAGAAAGACTTTGAATCTTGTGGTCTAAAACAAGCCATACATATTTTTCTGACTAAAAATCATCTTATTAAGGGTAGAATCAGAAGTGTAAAAAGTCAGTTTTTTTTCTATATATGGAAAGATAACATTCCTCTAAGGACAAACTAAAAAGGAAAGAGCATCATGTAAATTGGGACAAAGGGACTAAGATTCTTTGAACAAGTTTCTTGTGTTGATCAAATGTACCTGCTGATCCTCGCCGACTAATGCGAGCAAATGCTTCACCCATTAACAGCATGACACCATCTAAATTGTTTTTATCAACATGATCTCCATCTAAAAGCTTGTCCCGTTCATGTGCTCCAGCAAGAAGTTGAGCGGTTATATGCCTGAAGAACACGCTGAAATTCACTGGTAAAGAGTGGAACAAGACCAAGGAGACAAAAAAGGAATAAAGCACAAAGAGAAGGAAACTGCAGAATGTATTCAGCCATGAAACTTCAAAGATAACAAGCAGCGTCCCTCACCAGAACAGAGGGAAAAGGAATTGAAAACAAAACTCAATTGTTAAGTGAATAATCCCTTACAGCCCTCAAGTGTGGGGAGGAGAGGAGAAGAGACATAGAGAGCTGCTGTCCGCAAGTTTTCTCTGGTCATAACACACAGAGGGTTGAAAAAAATTCTAGCTCAGAATATGGAGCTCAAATTAACTTCATGATAGATTCAATAAGTGCTTACTACATAAAAGCAAACAATTTAATCAGAGGAAACTTTATCCTAAAAAATAAGTCAAAAAGGATACTGCGATGATAATGCCTTAGGGCTTCCTGTTTGTGCTCTATCAGGTATAGACGTAAGGAGTTGGACTACCCGGGATATAATCTGCTTGAGCTCTTCATGGGCAAGATCTTCCTGAAAGTAAGTAGATAATTCTCGAGCAATCTCGCTAACTCCCATATTGTCAAGTAAACAAAGCACAAGCAATCTGCAGTCAGAGTTCAATAGATGAGAATTAAGGTAAGTCATTACTCTGTAAGCATATCTCAGAAGGTAGCGTTGCACAGTTCAAACAAGTTTACATAGTATTTATGAATTAGACATCAGCGATCAAGATAATACTCAAACATTGCACCACAATGAGCCAGAATAGCACTCCCGTAAAACAGACAGAAAAATACAGTAGGCAGAACAAAGAACTGAGCTAACAACCATCAATAAAACCACTAACACGATATATCTTGCATAACTGCCAACAATATCATCTAGGACTATAATTAAATAAACATGTTATCTTTTTTTTTTTTTTTTCTAAATAAATGTGGTGTCCGGGCCAGCTGTCGAACAACTCTACTAATTCCACAGGATACCTGCCATCTCCCACCAACGCCAGGTATCAAGTAACTCTATCCACAAGACTAGAACAGATGGGAAAAAATCACCTAGTGTTTGTCTCTGCTAGAAATTGAACTGAGACCTCATGGTGCTCAACCCACATCATTGACCATTAGGCCACACACTTAGGCCTTGGGTGCTAAGCATGTTACTTTTTATCCGGGACTAGTTCTGAAGTAATAAATGCTACATATTATAGCAGTCTTACACCTCCACATTTCTAGGAAGTGTTTTATACTTGAGCTGGAGGTCTATCCAAAACAACTTTTCTAACTTACACAAGGTAGGGTATGAATATGTTGTTTGTGGTGGTAGCTGTGGTGGTTTTATTCTTCATAGTCTGATTTAGTGAAATATAATGCAACAAAATGAAGCCAATGACCAACAATTTCATGTGCATGTATATGATAGCATAGAATCGTTAAGACCGCACTCTCACTTTCCCAGAACTAGCCACAAAGAGAGAGATAACACGTACTAAATAGGAACTCCATGAGCGATATATACACAAAGTGGAAGATGTCTTGTTACCTTTCAGCATTTGAGCGGACGGAACGGGTCTCATTATCACTAGTACCTCTCCATTGTAGACAAGGACCTAATTTTTGAACGACCTCAATGACTTGGCCTTTCAAAAAGAACACATCATAGACATGTATCCTCGCAGAAATGGGAAGACATGCCAGCCAATCATAAGCCACATCTGAAAAGAAAAAAAAAAGATTAGTCTTATTATAACAAATCAACCAAGAAATCAAGATGCCAATTCCAGATGCGTTTCTGTCTAAGGAAGCATATCAATTACGCAGAAGCATCAGCACAACAGTTATTATTCTAAAAATGTGTCTATGTAAAGACAAATTAACTTTGTAAAGAAAGAACTGAATAAAACAAACACAATGAGTAATATGCATTAGAGAAAGTAAAAGTTTCACTCAAAAATACTTTCTAAGCAAATTCCAGAATTTTACTAAATTTAACAAGTTATATGTGTCAAGGGATATGGAAATTGCACCTCAAAATTACTTCAGAAAACCAATTAAAGAAATACAAAAAGAGAACAGTTTCATATACTTCCTCTGGGATTCTAATTTTTTGAATCCCATGCATGAAAGACCATAAAGATTAAAGGATTAAGATGTAACTACAGCGCAAAGAAGTTTAGCACTGTGTATTTAAAAAATCATGATAAAAATAAAGGAATCGTACCATAACAATTGAAGCAAATTTTGTCATTTGACAAAGTGAACAGGATTTTCAACTTTACCATATAGCAAAATCTTAGCCAATGTTGCAAATGCTGGTCCTTTGTAGAAAATCTGCCACCATTCATGTCTCTCATGTGTATCCGGGAGTCTCGCACTTGTTAACTTCAGTAAAAAACAATTAAAACATTATAAAAAAAGAAACCCGAGTAAACATAACAGTATAGTCGACGAAAAGAATCCACTTGTACCTGTTCCCTGTACTGCTCATTAACACTACCTGTAAACTGACCAAAATTAGAAAAAGAGGGAGAAAGGGATTCCAAGAGAACATAGAAGTTGAGGTAGCAGCAAAAACAATTGTGTTTGTACCAAATAAAGACTTGTTTAAATTTAGCATTACTAGTTTATTCAGAAATTAAGACATTAATTAACCATAGAAGTTTATTTAACAGTGAGAGCGCACCTGCAAGGGAGTGAGCGTCAAGAGGAAAGAGATGAAGGGCGAGGGAATGAAGAGCACAGATGACTTGATCAACGTGTTTGGCATCCTTAATCGAGCCAATGACCTGACCCACCTTCTCTAGCACCTCTTTCTTTCGTCTTGATACTGCTTCTTTCTCCATAGACCCCAGAGGAGTTTGTCTTTCTTTTAGTCTCTGTTTATCGGAATGGATTAACAGGATTAACAAGGCCAACAAGCATAATAAGAAGCTTAACATGTTTGAATTCCATTTGTAACGGAAAATACTTAATAAGAGTGGCAAATATACGTCTACAGATATAAAAAAAAGGTCTGAATAATTAAATGCTACGAATTCAACAACAACTGCCTTTTGTATGACTATCTGGCATCCAAAAGAATTTTCAAACCAAACATAGCTTCTATTATCGGGCAATTATATAACCAAGATTGAAGAACTTCAACACCCTATCAATGTCAGTAAATAGTAATACCAACTAGAAAATAAAATCAAATGTTACAAACTCAACCAAAATTGCTTTTTTTATTGAGAAAGTAACAATAACAACCACAAATCCTGTGTAATCTCACAGGTGGGGTCCAGGAGGATGGTATGTACATATAACGGGCGGAGCTAGCTTAGACTCAGGGATTCATCCAAACCGATGAACCCCTTTCGGCAGAAAATTACATTACTAAGTTGGCTCCACCACCGGTACATAGCTCTGCCCCAACCTTATAAAAAAAAAAAAAAAGGACAGTCCGGTGCACTAAGCTCTTGCTATGAACAGGGTCCAGGGAATGATCCTATCACAAGGGAAATATTGTACGCAGTCTTATCTTGCATTTCTGTCGGAGGCTATTTCCAATAGACCCTCAACAACAACAACATAATACCCAAAATAATCCTACAAGTGGGTCAGGGAGAGTAGGATGCACGCAAACCTTATTACTACCTTTGTAGGGTAAAGAGGTTGTTTTCCATAGACCTTTGGATCGAAAAAAAGAATATGACAACAAGATACAAATCAAAATGGAGCAACAGATAGTAATACACATTAAAGAAAAAAATAAAGTGCGACAACACTCAGCTACCTACTAACCTTTTAACCTAATACTCAATCTCCACACCTTCCTATCTAGGGTCAAATAAAACATATCAAAAAACAAGTACATAAAGTAAAAACAAATTAACAGTATCCAAGCATGGGTGGAGCCACCTATTGCAAAGCGTGGTCACACACACACCTTTCACTGAAAAATTATGTTATGTATAAAATTTGAATATTAGCTATTATGACTATAAATTTAATTTCATACAAATGAGAAAGAAACTCTGCACACCCTCCGTCAAAGTAACTTTCACAATAATCAGAATTTGACCTCCCATGCCTGTGAATTAAAGAAAGGAGGAGGTCAATCAATAGATTATTCAGAGAATCACTCAACTTTTTGAATGTAAAGCGGTTGTTTTAGCAACGGAAACACAT
>JBDJHY010000002.1:1667112-1678277 GCA_039654485.1 Withania somnifera
AATCCGAAATCACAAATTCGTATTCCAGGGCCTCAAAAATTATAAAACAAGCCTCGTTCACCTCTAAAATACAGTCACCATTGTAACAAGAGCCCTTACAAGCGATATTAGAGGATTTAGAAAAAATATGTTGGGCACCCAAAATCTAGGAAAATAGTGGTCTAATAATACCCACCGAAATCCTCCGAAATTCCATATTCTTACTTTGGGGCCCCAAAAATCATAATACGAGCCTCGTTCACCCTTTAAATACATTCAACATCGCAAACAAAATCCGTATGAGCGATGTCTAAGGATTTGGTAAAAATGTGTTGGACGCCTATAATCCAGAAAAATAGTGAATCAATACCCACCAAAATCATTCGAAATCACTAAACCAATAGATGCATGAGATGCCTTTGCACAAAGCCTTCTCTTAAGTTAATCATGGTTCATTTGTATATAACCATGGATATGACTAGAGAACAACAACAACAATAACAACAATAACAAACCCAGTATATTCCCACAAAGTGAGGCTTGGAGAAGGTAAAGTGTACGCAGTCTATACCACTACCTCGGGGTGAGGCAGACATGTTGTTTCCGATAGACCCTCGGCTTACAACGTGGTTAAGACTAGAGTATAGAAGATTAATGTAAGACCATGCTAAGTATAATAGAGGCCAAATTCTGAAGAACCTATAGATACAGAACACCTTGGCATATTTCCACATAAGAAAATAAGATATCTCACTGGAATATACTTTTACAAGTACAGGAAGTAAAGGAAAAGCTATTGAAGTTGAGTTCATTAATACGTGGGAAATTGAGATATAATCAGTAAATCGCTTATATTTATCCTATAAGTTTTGTGGTCATGACATCTGTTGATTTCATCTTCAAAACTCGGTGGATAATGAACCTATCCATCTACCCTTCTCCATATTGAACACACAAAACCACGTTGATTAGAAAAAAACACACATAGTCTGCTTTGATCAACAGTTGAAAAAACAATATGCAATAACAATTTTACGCCTCTCAATATTGCTATATATCACAGTAAAATGTGTTCCAGAGAACTTGAAATATTGCAGTATAGCAATAAGAAGAACCTCACAAAATCAATTTGACAGTATTAGACCATCTACATGTCATTTACCCATTTTCATTGCAGAGTTAGCAGAGAATGGAAGAGGTGGAGTGTGAACTATTTACATACAGGTTCAATCTTTTATCAGTAGAAAACCTTCTTCTTTACATTTGCATGATTCGTGGCTTCCCTTCTGTTATCTAGATTCACCTGCATTGACAAAAGAAAGCTATATCTTCCGCTAAAAGTGTTTCAAATTTTAGTGACTATCAGACAGTCACAAATTAATTGCTAGGCAGAACCAAAGAGAGACATTTAACATATATTAGGGTCAAAATAATTCAAGAAAACAGCTCACAACAAAAAGTAACGGTAAAAAGCTGTGGGAATGTTTGATAAAGGAATGGAATATATCAAAAATATATTGACATGTCTAACAGCGTCGGTGATTATAAAGCCCAGACAAAAACATAGCGAATAACGAAAAGGATGTACCATAGTAAACTATGTTGCTCAAACTCTTCAAAAATAGAAAAGAGTCAATCCTCCAAAATTAGTATATTTTGGAGGAACTGACATGACACAATCGGCAATTTTGAAGAGCCCGAACAACATAGGAGCAAAACGTGAGCAGGGAAAAGACGCCAATAGAACTTCAATGGTCAAAGTACCTAGGAAAAGAATGACTGATGACTACATGAATTGAAATAACTGACGACTACATGAATTGGAATGACTGATGACTACATGAATTGGACTACTCCTCAAGAGACTTAACTGCACACGGGGTCGGAAACCACTACCAAATCTAACATTTTCTTAGACTGCCTCTTTCAGCTTTCTAGACAAAAGCCAATAATAAGTGATACTCCCTCATGTTATTTTTATGTGAAACAATTTCCTTTTTGGTATTCCCTAAAAAAATGACCCCTTTCTATTATCCTTTTTTTATTTTTTGGGGAATAATGATAAAGTTGTATTTTTCAGCATTAAGGATAGTCATAGAAATGTTCTGACTTGTTTAGGACTGTCGCACTCAAGCACTAAATAAGGCCAGAAACTACTTAACCGTGATGAATACAGATGCTAAATTCTGCAATCTTCTTCAGACTTAGCTCCATCACAATTATTTACATTTGCAGTTTGACCTATTCAGAAATTTTTTTCCTTTTATAACAGCCAAAGAGTATAACTATTAAGCAAGAGTAAGTGGCTAAGAGAACAGAAGGTTACCATAACACCACTCGACTTTGTGCTCTGGTAGGTAGCATATTTTATTCTCATTTTTGTAACTTGAGAGTTTTGTACTACACCCCTGGTTGCCTTCGACAATTGATTTCTGGTTCAAACCCTTTCTCACAGCAGCATTCTCTTTACCACTGCTCACAACCCTTCTACACTGACCACTTCCAATTCTTTCACTAGGCTTTGAGACCAAAGTTGAGGATACACGTGCATTGGATCTTTTAGGAGCCAAAGCTTTTCTTTGTACATTATTCGGATGGACCTATAACATCCATACAAAATTTGGATAAACCAATCAGTTTATCAGTGGTTAAACACGGCAAGAAACATTAGTAATCAACCCCTCCCGCCAAACAGAAGGAAGTCAATTTATAAAAATGCTTATCTGACTACACTGCTTAGTCACTTAAAAATAGTTAAGAACTAGAGAAACCCTTCTCAATCCCCAAATTTTGCAGTAAAATAGAACGCAAAAGTTTGCCTGGCCAAAACATAATCTTCAAAGTCTTCAACTTGCCAAATGAAAAAGGAGGAAGCTTAAGCTTGCCATATAAAGCTTTTCAACGAAGTTTCTGGTCTCTCACCTTTGCTTTATTAGTTTCACCGGGAACAGACAAAGAAACAAATCTTCCAGTAACCATTTTAGGGATGGAAGTTTTATTACGAGCTTGAACAGGAACCTTGGACATATTAGCTTGTTTCACTTCTACGATTGGAGTTACATTTCTGCTATCTGGGGTTTTATCTTTATTTTCTCTCTCGGTTTTGCCTTCTTTGTGGGGAACTGAAGAAGATCCTATACTTGATTTACTTGAGGAAGATTTCTGACCTTCTGCTTGCCTACAAACATTTAGCCCCATCCTTGATGCTTGTCTTGTAACACAACTTTTCCTCAGACTTACTCTTAGAGATGACAATAACCCAGTAGTTTGACCAAGTACTGGACCAGACACTTCAAATGACTTCTGTCCACAAGCTTCAGATGTAGTTGTGCTTGAAGAATCGCAAACATACAACTCTTGCTTGTAACACTGTTCACCATTATCTGATGTAATGCAGCTGCTTACTGAATGGGTTTTGTCACTATAGACAGCCCAAGAATTCGAGCTAATCTTTTTATCCCTGGAACTGAGAGCTGGCCTTTGACAAGCAGAATCTGAGTCTAAAGCAGCAGATCTTATTAATTTTTTATGGTTTGTCTTATGTTCAATTACTTTATCAGCTTCTAAGCCCCCTTTACTTAAGTGCTTAACTGGATGTTTCTTATCCAAGGTAATCCCCTGATCTCCTTGAATCCACTGTCTGTTTCGGAAATGTTTGCCTCTTGATCTTGAAACTGAAGGCAGAAGCTTGGGAGAAGATGATCCCTGCATGCCATGCTCCAGGTTTACGGAACTCTCTCCAGAGTGAGAAAATGCGGACTTCAACTCTAGAGAAGAAGCCTGGTGAAACCTGAAAGCTCATTCAACTTAGAGATACCAAAATATTATAGTGAAACTCCACAAGACCAAAACAGAAGATGCTTACGGATGGCTTATGTGGAACCATTCATTGTCCCTGCAACAAAAAGATGATGCTGGATTAAAAAACTAATTTCCCAAGAAACCAGCTTAAAGTTGAGAAAAAACAACCTAAACAGCCACACTCACATGTCTTTATAGGCACACTTACATTCCAAGGTAAGGTCCATCCACATAGGGGCCTCAATTTGATCCTGCAGATGTCAGCATCAGGAAAATATCAAAACCATAACCACATAACTAAAATGTTGAAAGCTCTTACGGACCATTCTAACCTCTATGGAGTATGGTCACATTGAAGTACGCTTACAAGGTAACAGGAAAAGAGAAGTTATGGAAAAATAGCAAGTCAATCAAACAACTACACATCAATCCCAAAGTAGTTTCACTTTAGCTATATAAATCTTATATACTCAAATTCCATTTTATCTGAACCTGTCACCCCAATACTAAATATTTTTTTCTTTTCTTCGATCATGGTGAGGGAACAATATTGTAAGACATTTTGAATGAACACCGACTATCATTGGCGACAATCAAATAAGAGAAGGTGGTCCGGACATAAACCTAAACAAAAACCAAAGCAACTCATAAGCTACAGCTAGATGAGGGATGCAATACCATGATTACTAGCACAAATTAAGAATTGGTCCAAAACAACAGGTTTTTCCTTAGTAAGCTAGCTTTTGTTGCTAAGCAAGCCAGGCTTCTTTTCACTCTAGAATGAACCTTTTGGCGACTCTTTCTCAACACAAAGAAAGAAGAGATGAAAGGATCCTCAAGTAGCCCTCACTAAGGTTTGAAGAGATTCCCTGGGGGTACTATAGCTTATTTGGAGTCTGGGGTGATTTTTAGAAAGCGCGAAGATAAAAGACGTCGCGGGGAACCAAATTCTATTGCTTTCTGCCTCTAGCAGCCATTCATTCTCGATTAGAACGAGTACCAATACGAAATCAGAGAGAAATTTCTATTCGCTTTTCCTATACAAACTCATTACAACCAGGTGAAACCCATAACATCCACCACACAGCATAAATCTCAAAAACAATTACAGCAAGGTCTCAATCCCAAAACCATAGTCATTCCGTAAGCTACTGTAGATGAGAGAGAAACATTAAGATTGCTAACACAAATAGAGAAACCCAAATTAGGTAAAACAGCTTTCGAGTAAACGAGTACCCATGAGAAATGTGATAGAAAATTCCATTTTCTTTTCTATACAAACCCATTTCGACAATGTAAAATGGGTCTCAATCCCAAAACCACAATGATTTGAAAGCTAAGAGACGGACAATCATGATTGCCAACCCAAACAAAGAAACTCCAATTAGGACAAAAGAGTGCTCGATTAAAGCAAGTACCAAATGAGAAATGCCAGAAAACATTTCCATTCTCTTTTTCTATACAATTCCCATTTCAACTAAGTGGTTGACAGGGACAGAGCTAGATAGGCCGAGGGGTTCATCCAAACCCCCTTCAGCAAAAAAAATTGTGCTCTTTATACATGCTTAACTTATACCTTTTTTTTTTATGTATATATAGTAGATGTTGAACCCTGTTAGATTCTTCATCTAGTCACTTCTTCATATTTTGAAATTCGTTGGTGAAAATCCTAACTCCGCAACGGTTGAAATGGATCTCAATCCCAACAATTTTGGGCTGACTATATACTTCCCATATATCCATTCCATTCCATTTGGACTGTCAAATTTTCGACAAATATTGACAAACATCAAGAGAAATGCTATAGAATATTCCATTTTCTCTTTGTATACAAAACCATTTCAACAAAGTAAAACAGTCTCAATCCCAAAACAAAAATGATTTGTAAGCCAAGCGATGCAAATCATGATTGCTAACACAACAAACAACACCAGCATACCTAATATAATTCCACAAGTGAGGTGCGATTTGTATGTAAAGTGATGCAGAATCATGATTGCTAACATAAACAAACAAACAATATATCCATCATAGTTCCACAAGTGATGTCTGAGGAAGGTACAATGTATGTAGACCTTACCCCTACCTCGTAAAGATAGAGAGGCCATTTCCCATTAACCCTTGACTTAAACAGAAAAAACCCAGATTAGGCAAAAACAACTTTCGAGTAAATGAGTACCCATGAGAAATGCTATAGAAAATTCCATACTTCTCTTCTATACAAACACATTTCAACAACGTAAAAAGGGGTCTCAATTCCATAACCATAATGATTCTTAAGCTAAGTGATGCAAAATCACGATTGCCTCTATGAGGTAGGGTAAGGCTCCAACACTCCACTTGTGAGATTACACTGAGTATGTTGTTGTTGTTAATACACATGGAAAAAAGAAACAAATTAGGCCAAAACAATGCTCAAGTGAAGCAAGTACCAACGGTAAATGCAATAGAAAATTCCATTTTTCTATAAAAACCCATTTCAACAACGTAAAAAAGCGGGTCTCAGTCCCAAAACCACAATGATTCTTAAGCTAAGTCATGCAAATTCATGATTGTCTCTATATCGGTAAAGTATGCACACTCATACCCTCCCAAGACTCCACGTCTAAGATTACATTGAGTATGTTGTTATTGTTACACACAAATAAAAACCAAATTAGGCCAAAACAGAGCTCAACTAAAGCAAGTACCAATCGGAAATGCAATAGAAAATTCCATTTTCTAAACAAACCCATTTCAACAACGTGAAAAAATGGGTCTCAATCCCAAAACCACACGGATTTTTAAGCTAAGTGATACAAAAATATATCTACCAGGTAGGTCTGCACACATTCTAGCCTCCCTTCTGAGGCTCCTCTTGTGAGATTAGACGGAGTATGTTTTTATTGTTAACACACACAAAGAAACTCAAATAGGCCAAAACAATGCTCAATTTAAAACAAGTACCAAAATGAGATATCCAATAAAAAAGATTCCATTTTCTTTGTCTATACAAAACCATTTCAACTATGGTTAAATGGGGTTCCCATTTACAGTATCACACTTCACTAAGCACACAAATCTTGAAAAATTGACAAGAAATTATCTAGAAAAATTGGTTTAAAGCAATATTAAAGATTTACCAAAAATGCCCAGTGATTGAACTGTTCTTTGTGTTTCTTGGATAAATTTTCAACCCCATTGGCTCCATGATCTGTATTAGGATGAATTTTGTGTGACGGTTTTCTGATACCCATTTGTGTCTTCATCGGAATCTATGGAGTCTCCGGCAAGTTTACTGTTTCCCGGTGGGGCTTTTTGAACTTTTTTGAAGGTTAAAGAGATTTAAAAGAGTAAATAGCATGAGGACCCCTGAAAGTTTCAAAAAGTACAATATAGTCCTCGTCCTTTCAAATTGCTAAGATCACGCAATGTATTACTCCGTGTGGGTTAGGAGTATATATGATCCTAAATTACAACGCTAAGTGTGTATACGATCTTAAAGTATAACAAAGAATATATATCTATCATTCATTAAAGTTTGAAGTTATATACGACCCTAAAAATGACGATAAGAATATATATGACCTTAAAATATAACGAAGATCGAAGGGTATATACATATTATTTATAAAAATTTAGAATATATTTTTTTTTCATTTTTTTATTAAGGAAGTAATCAAATACATAAAATATCTCGCATTAGCAAAGTTTTGAAAAGGATCATAGCTTTAAGTATTGTTATATAAACAACCTATCCTAATATGCATAAGCTATATTGCTTGATTGAATCTTTTCATATTATCATATTTTCTTCATGATTGTGATCTTTATTCGCCAAAAGATCATTTAACTTGTGGTAATTGATTATTAAGAAATAATTAAATTTTTTTTAATTTCTCATTTTATCCAATTAATCTTATTGTTATTTTAGCTAGAAGCTTTTGAAACGGAAAACACATTATAACATATGTATAAAAAATCTTAGTGCTGATTTATTTTGCTAATGGAGGTTAGTTATTGTAAGAATATTAAGGATTGATTTAGTACTCTAGCACACGGCGGGGATAGCTCAGTTGGGAGAGCGTCAGACTGAAGATCTGAAGGTCACGTGTTCGATCCACGTTCACCGCATAGACTTTTTGTTTTATGTCTCATTCAGAATGCAAATATTTTTTAATTATTTTCGTGTTATTTATAGATCACAAGTTCAAACCGCTCAGCTTGCATACTCCTATTTGCAACCGGCAAAAATAGTGTTTGGGCTTCTCACTCTGCCTAATGTAGGGACTAGTCTACGCTCCTTAGACCCCACTATGTAAAAATATAATGGATATGTTGGAAAATAAAATTTGGGCCAACTTATCCACACCTTGTTATTCCACAAAGAAATCTACTGCATCCCACCAGCACATGTGACCTTCCGTCTCAACAATCCACAAAGTAGCAATCTCATTTCATTTTTACAGCTTAGCCCAACATATTCATATAATCCCACAATGTGGGGGTGTAGGGAGGTTAAAGTACTCTTAGGCCTTAGTGATTTTCGATAGACCATTGGCTCAAGGAACAGTCCAAAAAATATTTATGTAATAAGCAAAATGCAATCAAGATTTGACACTCATTGAGTTGTAAGAAAATATCATTATTTCTGCAGTATCCATCACAACTTCTGCCACACTGTATGGACGTACTAAGTTGCTCTGACTCTCTAAAAATATAGCCACACCCCTGTTTGGATCCTCCAAAAATGTGCTAGTTTTGAAGGATCAAACACACAGACAATGACATTTTTGAAGAGTCCGAGCAACATAGATTTCAATAACCTAACATAGTCTACACAACAGACTAAAACTACTAAGGAGATGGTCCGAGTGGATCCTTTCAGAGCACACTACATTCCCCGGTCTCCACTAAATTCTGCTACACTAGGAACCAATAGTTGGGAAAATTAGTTTCATCTTATACATCTTCACACAGACAACGACGAACAACAAGGAGACTTTAAAGTTGTAATCGTTTGCTTTTCTTTCCCCACCAATTTCTACGAGTTTTCTCTGCTTCTGAATAACCAAGCTTGTGTACCTTCGCCTTTGTCTCTTTTAACCGAGCCTTGTATTCTTTCTTCCATTCCTCAAACCTGTGTCTGAGTCTACGAAAATCTTCAGCAGGACTAGTAGACTGTAACTGTTCTGACTTCAACTGAGCAATTGCCATGGCTTCTTCGTCAAACCTTTGTTTACGTAGCTCAAACTCCCTGTTAAGGTAATTGACTACACATAAACCGTCATTCATCTCTCTATTACCTCCAAAATCTACACTGTTGCTAGCATATTCTATAGGAGTGCTGCCCCCAGGAGTGCGAGTGCCCATAGATGTTGTTGTGTCTTCAGATTCATAACCGCGAGGAGATGGGGAACCTTCAGGTTTTCCAGGGTGACCGGCAGGATTGTCAACACCGAGGCTCTTCTTGGCTGCAGCCAAACTTGCCTGTTTTAGCAAAGCATTTGATGTATAAGACGTTAGGAAATTTATAGTTCCTGTATACGGAATATTGAGAACATATGCATAAACTCCTCAAGTGGATGCAAATTAAAGGAAACATCAACCGCCTAAATAACTACCGAATAAACAACTCTGCTTAGACTTGTTTCTTTTGCTCCCCCAAATGCTTCTACTGACCAAGAAGAACATAATGACTAGATGCACATTCGTTACATCAAAATAGCTTTCAAGTCATTGGCGAAACAGGAACTATGGTTAGCAACTACAGTGCTTCATATAGCTGATTTTGCATCAAAAATTCATGGACTTAATACCTCTCTCTAACGTAGACCCAAACTATTAGACTTCAACAAGAGTAAGAAGACGACTATCAGTTGAAACTCGAAGACGTGACTATCAGTTGAAACTCTCACCAGAAGTCCTACAATGTATAGTCCTCGATACATAATATTAGGCTTCATTTCACAAACTATTATTTCAATGGTCAGAAGATGCAACAACAAACAGTTGTGGTACACGAATAAAACATTTAAGTACTAAGGTTACATTTCCCCAGAAGAATTACACTCTCTTCGGTATGATCACATGGATTTGGAGATATTACTAACCTGCAATGATGACATTTGCTTTTGCCACATCTCCTCCATCGACCTCATCCTAACCTCATAATCTGACCATCGTGACTCCAATTGATTTACTTTCTCCTTCAGGGCAGCATTTTCCTTTTCCTTCTCTTCAAGGGTTGCCTCAGCCACCAAAACCCGCCTTTCGAGGTCTTCTACAACAGAAGGTTCCTGCTCAGATAAAAAGATATGAGATTACGACAGAGTCAATATTGCTCTCAGCAGTCAAAGTGAAGTACTAGATACGCTACCTTGTTGCCTCCAGTGTGTGCAGTTTAGCTATTACTATTAAACTTCACTTTGAGTGACAGTCACGGGCAGTTAGAACATATAAAAGAGAGTAGATTATGGGGTAGAGAAAAGGGGTTTGGGGTGCATCATTTACTCTTCACATACCTGTCATTTTTCTTTCTTTTTGGCTGCTATTTGATTAATTTTTTCGGGCTGCATATTAGGCTATAGGATTAACGTCTAAACCAAAAATGGGGTGTTTCTATCCACTGAAAACGACATTTTCCTCACTTTATTTACCTTCTAATTTAAAGAATAAACACTCAACAACTTCAATTTCAAGAGAGAGTATTTCGTCCCCTTGTGAAAGGACAGTACATTAAGGAGCATTTTTTTAATTTTTCATATAGGAAAAGTAGCAGAACACCTAAAATTGGATTTGCTTGTCCAAAAAGGGGGGAAAGATACCTAAAACTGGCTTCACGCAACAGGCCACCAAATTCTTAAAGATATTAATCCTGAAGCAGATACTACAATTCTGAATGAAGAAAGAAGAGGGGTTACAATATTACTTTATGGAAAAAACTTTTAATAGAAAGATAAACTATTTCATGCTAGGGATCATCTAGATAACAGAAGTTGACGCAAGAGAGCTTGCACATAAAGATATAGATGATCCTCTACCAAACAGATTACCTTCACCTCCGGAGCCTTCACCTCCGAAGTCATTTTGGCTGGTTTTTGTCTGTCTTGATTGAACTTTTTCATATTCTGCAGTTGATTACGATGGCTCTGAGCCAACCAGCAACGAATAGCTGCAAGAAAAGAAAAGCTAGACAGACAAATCCATATTTGAAATAACATTAGATGCCAAAGAAAAAACATTACCTGATTGTATGTGCACAACAGCCACCAGCTGCTCATCATTTTCTTTGTTAGCAACTTTTCGTTTAGACTCCAGAGACTCCTTATACTGCCTTCTAGCAATTTCACCACGAATAACTACAATAAAATATTCGACATCATATCACCGAGAAAAATTACCTT
>JBDJHY010000002.1:1691613-1702091 GCA_039654485.1 Withania somnifera
TACTCAATCACAAATTTTGCTGTTTCTGTCTTCCCAGACCCACTTACCCCACTACATAATATGAAGAGAAGTTACTTTCCCTCCACCAATCATAACCAAATACTCAATCACAAATTTTGCTGTTTCTGTCTTCCCAGACCCACTTACCCCACTACATAATATGAAGAGAAGTTACTTGTTTAAAAATATAAGCATTAGGCTTACCCAAAATTGATCATTACAACCAAGACACGCAATTATCAACCAGTGTAGAGGAACATTTTTACTATCATCAGATACTTTCCATTACAAACTCTAACAATGAAACACTTCAACCAACCTTACGATGATGGATTGATTTATTTCATCTGCAAGATACACAGGAAAAGCAACAAAATAAGGATTGACTGGTGTCATCTAAAAGTTTTAGAGACCAGGAATGAAATTTGGTATTTTAAAGACCTTCCATCATTTGACTGTAAGCAGTTTCAGCAATTGAATAAATGTGAGGACTATCCAAGATTTTCTTCCTGTAAGCTGTAACAAGTTTGTTCCCATACAATTGGATCTCTTTAAAGGGATTGAGTGCTATTAGAACAGGCCCTGCCTTAGTCTGTAAGCACAGAACAGAAAACAATAAAATGAAGGCATGAAGTTCTACATCTGATGAAACAGTGAGCTGTCTTATGAGTACACACGTATATTCTATCCTGAGCATATCTACATTGGAGGTTGTGAAGAACTGATGGCTCATTAAGATAACAAAGTTGTATGAGATCATCCACACCCAGAAGAATATCCGGATTTGCAGGTAAAAGCTCTCCAACGGGCACTGGCACAACCTATGGGTTGACAAAGTCTTAAGTACGCATACATCTTTTAAATTCATTGTTTTAAGCTTCATTGTTCATAACACTGAATAGCCAGAACATGTGAACTCACACTGCCATCAGAGAGTAATACTGAAGCTTTGTCTCCAGAAGTTGATTGCACCTGTCCTGGTTCCCATTGTCTATTTTTCAGAAGGCACCAAACACAAAGCATCTGGAAGACAGAGCTTTGAAGATGAGAGTGGGCAACCATTAATATAACTACTCATTGATTACATTCACAAATTGTCTCAAAAGCTACACCACATCAGGTAAAATCTATGAAATCTTCATACCAAAAACAAATCAAACACATTTTGACAAACAATGGGAGTTCAAAGTAGAACATGCACAATATTTGCTTACCAACACTCCATTTAGTTTAAAACTTAAGTCGTCCAAACATACACAAAAATGTACAGGGTGAACTGCAGTAAGCTGAAAGATATTTTAAACTATGATATTTATACCATGGTGTTATGATAGTTTTATTTTTTGTGCTTTTTATTGTTTTTTTATAATATTTGTTGATATTATATTATATATATTTTTTAAATTATTAATATTATTTTATGTCAGAGGATTATTCAAAATAAACTTTGTACTTCATATTTAAAGTAATAATTTAAACTATGTACATTTTACTCTCTTCATACCTCACTTTATAAAAATAAATTAATATATTACTAAATTATTAAAATTAAACTTTAAAAATATTAAACGGAATATCAAATACTAATTCCTAGTTGTGGGGGGAGGGGGGGGGGGCGGAACTTTGTATTGTCGAAATTATAAAGTAGCATAATAATGTGGTAGATAGACAACGATGAGGAACCTTTTAAGGAAAAGGGAATGGATAAATTAGGTCTAGTTTGTTGTCATTTATAAATTAATACATCGGATTTACCTATGTTATAGATTAAAGTCCCAACAAAGCTAATGTTTATAGAGAAAACTTCTAATTTGTAAAAAATATTTATAAACTTAATTTCTATAAAACTTATATCGATCCAAGGCAATAGTTTCTTAAACTCATATATTAGGTTACAAATATTTATACCGTATAAATTAATTCCTATAAACTTATACCACATATTTATGCCAAGCGTGTCAAAGAATTCTCCAAAGCTTGAGCCTAGTGAAATTTAATCTAGATAAGGGTGTTTGGTCCATAAATTTTATTAATAACTATAAAAGACAAAACTTTAAATTATTATATTTGAGAATAAAATTTAAAAATTATCTTAAAATAAAATAAATAGCTTGTGAACAAATTTAGAAGGTGATACATGCCATTTATGTAGAGTGTTGCTTGGCGGCCATACATGAGGGTCATGCTAATGGGGGCACTTGTTGAACATGCAAGTTAACACCACTTGATCTTCAGTGAAACCATGTCGTGTTGCTTATAAATACTTTATTGTGACTTCTTCATAGGTACATTAATTTGAATAGCAATAAAATATATCTTTCCTCCAATTTTTTATTTACTAGCTTTCGTCTATTTTCATAAAGTAAAATCTAAAAAAATAAAATATATATTATTATTTTAAAAATAAAACAAAAATATTATTTTTAATAGATTTCTAACATTAAATATTTATTTAAGTACTTATATAATTTTTTGAAAAAACTTTTAATTAAACAACTTACAAATAGCTTAAACATGTAGCTTCCTTAGTAGTTTCCCAGGGTGATACATATTATTCATGACTTGGCAGCCATGTGAAGTGACACAAGGAGGATATTCAAATAGAACACTTGGCCGGCAACCATGCAGCAGGTGTTACATTCCTTGATTACAGTATCATTGAATTATCTTATTTTTATTTCATTCTATAAATACTTCATTAAGACTTTTTCACAGGTTCATTAGTTTGAAGAGACATATTTCTTTCTCCGTTTTTAGATGTATTTCTTATACTTAAAATTATTATTTCATAATAATTATAGCATTTATTTCTATTATATATCTTTAAAAATATATAATTTATATTTAATTTTAATTTTGAGTTGAACGACTCGTGGACCTGTTCGTGATTTACACATGCTCCTGTCCCACAAGTATCTTGGATCTAAGGTGCCACATCACGGTCACGTGATCACTTTATAAGAAAGCATATGAGAAATTACTATTTCAACACTATGTAGGAAGGGAAAAATGAAAAACTTTTCAAGATGTAAAGATTATTTGGTTGAGTTATAAGTATTTTGTAATTAATTATTTCGAAATTAGTTATTTTAAAATTATTATTTAGATATCATTATATAATCTATATATAAATTTTTAAAAACTTTTTATATTATCTATTTATCTCAAAATAACTTCAGATATATTGTGTGTGGAATTTTGTATGATTGAGATTCAGATAAAAGTGTTCTAATCAGTTATATATGCATAAAGTTTAGGCAGAAATAGCCAAAGTTTAGATAAAAATAACTAAAGTTCAGACAAAATTCACCGAATAATATATCATGAAATTCAATTATTTTTGTTAGAACTTCAACAATAAAAATTTTGATCATTAAAGTTATTTTAGATTAGGTGAATTTACATATTTTTATACATTTATAATGTATGACTTTAAGAGGAGCCTTGGCGAAACAATAAAGTTATTCTAGTGTGATTTATAGGTTATGAGTTCGAACCGTGAAAAAAATAAATTAATAATTAAATTATATTAAAATATCTACATCGCATTCCTTAGACGTGTTATCCTTTTTGTCATTACTAAATAGAATTATTAGATAATAAATAATAATAAAATAAAAAAATAGACAATAACTATATAATTAAACTGAATGATCATCACATAAAATAAAACTCTTTATTTTTACTTAACAGTATACTAAACAATAAAGCTTTTAAAACAATCAAAATAAATATTATATTTACTTAACAGTATGCTAAACAATAAAACTTTTAAAACAATTAAAACAAATATTATATTCAAACTAACAATATGAGTAACAATCATTCTAACACACCATTTTCGTTTCCAACACATCAAAATATTTTGTGCACCAAGCTAGTCGTATGAACTTAAATGATCCCAAAATCGAACGTGTGTGCCCGTCGATATTATTCATTTCTTTCTAAATTTTCAATTGATCTTTGCTTAGCTGATAATTTTCTATATTTAGAGCAACACCACTAATCAAGTAATCACATAATAAAACATTTATATTAAACGTTAATCACATATTTGTAAACTAATCACCAGTTATAATGAACTCTGTTTTCATTCTGAAAATTTGTCGTGCTCTGTTTTAGGGTTTTCTTCAATGGCTTCTTCTTCTTCTTCTTCAACATGTTTCTGTATTCAATGTGAGGATTCATCAACCTCAAATACTTTCAGAAATGGTTGGCGCCTTCGTAGTGGAAAATTCGCTCAGCTCTGTCATCGTTGCGCGTAAGTTATTTTATTCTATTCTTTTACAGCTGTTTTCAGTAGTTCGGGTTCGGTCAAATTCAATAGCTTTAGTTTAAATCATGTATTCTATAAGGGGAGGTGTGAAGATGAAAAACACACTTAAAAGTATCTTCTTTCTTTAGTTTCATACCTAAACTATTCGGTGTGCGAGCTTCCTACATGAACTATCCGCAACTATTTATCAAACCGCACCTCCACTATCAATTGTTTAGGTTTCATACATGAACTATCATGTCTATCAGGTGTGTGAGTTTCATACCTGGACTATCATATGATTTCCCTACCATGAACTACCAGGTGTGCGAGTTTCCTACCTGAACTATCAGGTGTGCGAGTTTACTACCTGAACTATCACGTGTACGAGTTTCGTACCTGAACTATCAGGTGTACTAATTATTTGAGTTTCATACTTGAATTATCAGGTGTGTGAGTTTTTACCTGAACTATCAACAATTGTTTATCAAAACACACCTAAAGTGAACAATTAATAGTTGAACTGTATTTTGATAAATAATTAGAGATAGTTCAGATAGAAAACTAGTGTACCTGATAGTTCAGGTCTGAAACTAAAAAAGTCAAGATACTTTAGAGGTGTCGACTATTAACTCTTATAGGGGTAAAGCCAATCATTTATCTATGGATTTGACAGAACTCAATAGCTTTAGCTCAAAACTTGTATCTATGGTTAGAAGTTCATTTGATATGTATAAGTAATATAGTTAGAGGTATTTTGGTTCGCTCACAAAGTTATCTTGGGATTATAATCGCGAGACTAATTTATCTCACCTGAGAGTGATAAAATAATGTCAAGTTGGATGGGATGTCAGATTAAAGTTGGTATAAATATGGGTTCCGTCAAATCCAATAACTTCAAATCAAATCGAGCCAATCCTTTAGCTACGAATTTGGCAGAACTCAATAGCTTTAGCAAAAAACTTAGTAGTTATGTTTAAAAGTTTCATTTGATATGTATAAATAATGTATTTAGAGGTCTCTTAGTTCATGCACAAAGTTGTCCTGGGATTGTAATCACGAGACTAATTTGTCCCTACTTGGAAGATATGATAAAATAATATCAAGTTGAATGAGATAAGTTAGGATAACTATGGGTTCGGCAGAGCCTAATAGCTTTAGTTCAAATCAAGCCTATCTTTTACTTATGAATTCGGCAGAACTCAATAGCTTTAGTTCAAAACTTGTATTTATGTTTAGAAGTTCATTTGATATGTATAAATAATAATCTCTCTATTTTAATTTATTTGTCTGGTTTTGACTTGAAATGGACTTTAAGAAAATAAAGAATACTTTTGAGTGCCGTGGTTTGAACTTAAAGATATATAGAATGTGCCATGTTTTCTTTAATTTTGTGGGCTTCAACATGCCATATGAAATGTTAGAACTAATGAGTTGCCAAAAAAGAAGAGACTTATTCTTTTTGAAACAGACTAAAGAGGAAAGTAATAAAAACAAATTGAAACAAAGGGAGTAGTTTCTTTGTTCAAGTTCTCTTGCTTCTCAAGAAATCGCATAAAGAATAGCACTTACATAAAACACATATGCAAAAGTAGCTGCCCAAAAATGCTTTCTTAGTGATGATAATTTGTGCCAAATGCCAATGGCATTTTCTTATTCAGTTTCTCACGAAGATTGTATTTTCTCTTTGCTTTTTGTGATGTGCCTTTTTTCTGATATATTTGGTAAGCACGCACTCTTTCCCTGCCCAAGCTCTAGCCTGGGAGCTTTTTGCATGGTAAGCCCTTAGTTACAACTTGCACGCCCAAAAGTTGCACATTTTGTGGAATACTTACTGGAATAAAATCCAATCTTCCATTGATTTTCAAGTCCCAGACCGAAATTTTTGGACATCGGGTGATTTGATCTGCCAATTTCCATTAAAATGCTTCTTAATCCTCTCTTGACAAGCCCGGCAAGCTGAAGTTTTGTTATTTTGGCAGTAACACGGTAATGAAAAATCTTATTCAAATAAATATAGCTCAAATTTTGAACTACTTCACTTGGCTTAATGTGCTATAACATGTTGAGGCTTGCAAAGCTATTAATAAATTTAAGTTTTCTTCTGATACATGAGACTTTTATTGTCCTGATTAGTTCTTATTTTCCTCTAGCTCTGTATATGAGTGCGGGAGGTTCTGTGAGACTTTCCATCCAAGTGATGATGGTTGGAGGGATTGTGAATCTTGTGGGAAGGTTAGTGGAAAAGGTATCAGTCATTGTTGTATATACCGAGCTAGATATGTCTATGAATAAAGGTCTTTGTCCATGTGTTTACTAGTACACTCTGTAGCATTTCTTAGCAGTGATATTTTCTCATTGCAGTTGGTCCATTGTGGATGCATTGTGTCTTTCAACACATATCTGCTGTTGGATTTTGGTGGAATCATGTGCATGGAGTGCTCAAAGAAGAATTTCATTTTTGTAAGAATATATAAGGCATTTTTAATTCGTAATTATCTCTCTTTTACTCCTATAATGGCTCAGCCTCCAATGATATTGTCCAATCTGCGCATAGATCCACACGACTTTAAAGTGCGTCACTTAGGTATAAGACTTGCTTACTTATATATCCAACATCTCTCTTGTGTTTTGCCGATGTAGGACTCTTTCAGGGTGTCACATACACCCTGCCTCCTTGTTGAGGTTTGCCTCATCACATAAGATTTGCCGAGACTCAGTATTGAGGTTTGCCCTGCTTTCCCTGTATTTTCCTAAACTCAGTTGAACATTGGCCCATCATTGACACAGCTTACAAAAGAATTCCTCTGATACCATTTGTAAGCGGCCCAACCCGTTGTGATATTGTTCGCTCTGGCCCTAAGCCTCACAGTTTTAAAATGTGTCAGTAGGATGTAAAACCTGCTTACTTATATACCCAACATCTCTCTTGTATTTTACTAATGTGAGACTCTTTCACCCTCCAAATCATTTGTCAATATTTGTCGGCCATCTCTCTCTCACTTTCTTGCCAATTAGCACAGTTTAGTATGCCTTCATCTGATACACATGTATCGAAGTCCATCATTATCACAATCCACCATCTGTAATAGAAAATGCAACGTCGATTACCTGCGCCCACTAGAATCCACTTATGATGGTGTAGTTCCAATTGAAGTCCAAGAGCATTAACAATGATGACTGCTTGCTAGACTTATGTGGCATACTTCCTAATCTGAAATCGGTGATCACAATTCACAGCGTATTTTTTTCCTCCAAGAAAATCTGTTCCGAATTACAAGGCCATATCTTGGGTCGGTCATTAGTATCTTCACTTTAAATGATTCTTGGGAATTCAGCTTTGTCTTCCTCCATCCTCTTGTAGTAATATGCGCTAGGAGTCTAGTTTATTGTCAAGATGTACAACATGTTTCATCATTTCTTTGGAATCTAGTTGAAGTTACTAGAAAACAGCAGCTCTGGCATTATCAGTCATAACTGATTTTTGGCCGGTTGCAATTGGTAGGATCCATTGATAACTGTTATGGGTGAAAGTCTAGCTAAACAGAGCTGCTCATATACCAATTCCAGTTTTCTCTTGAATCTTTCAAATATTGGTTGTAAGACATATAGTAACCTCTACTATACTTTGAACTATGTCACAACCATGATCTTTTCTTCTCCCTACTTGCCAAACTTTCAACTCTGCAAAGCTCAACTCTTTTAGGTTAGAACTATCTGGGTATGCTTCAAAATGTTCTTTATCCTGTTTCCATTCCTTTTTAGGACAAAGAGATCAATGCGATCAAGTTCTAATTTTATTTAACGCAGGCACGGAATCGTTGCTTGTCCCATGAAACTCCAGTACCAACTGGAGAATCTCAGTTGGATGCCTTGCAGACTGTGATAGAACCTCAGTACAGGCCTCGTGTCACCGAGTCAAGGTTGCAGAAGATCTCCATAAAATATCCTTTGTTGTATGCGGAGTTGTCTTGGTCTCCGAAAACTACAAAGGGAGAACCCTCAAACTATTTTTTTTTGCAAATAAAATAAGTGGTATATAAACAAATAACGCTTGCTCTCAGTTTCAGTTCTTGGAGATGAATATGAACTTGTTAAGATTAAAACATTTGAATTTGAAAAAAACATATGAATATTAGGATTAAAACGTATAAATTTGAATACATTTCTGGATATTAAGATGCTGATTAGGATTTGAATACTACATAATTAAGATTGTTTCTTTAACATCTTAATGTATAAAACTTGTGTTTATTTAAAAATTAATAAATATAAGATTTAAGTAAAATACTATATCAACAAAATATTTTAAAAAATTAAATGATTGTTGATGGTGTTGATGGCTAATGTTAGTGGTTGTGGGTGTCGACTGAGGGTGATGGTGTTGGTGAGTGGTGTTGGTTGGGGGTGGGGGTGGGGGTGGGGGTGGTAGCTAGTAGTGATGGTGGCTAACAATATTGTTTAACAGTGGTGGAGGCAGATAATTATGTTTGAATGATAGTGATAACTAATTGTGACAGTAAGTAGTAGTGGTTGACGATATATACTAGTGGCTAATGGTGATTGATCATGACAATCGTAAACGGTGGCTAGTGGAGGTGACAACTGACTCTGGTAATTAGCGGTAGTGGGGGCTTTAAGTGGTGGCAGTCGATGATGGTGGGCAATGGTAACGATGATGGTTAGCAGTGAAATGTCATATTTGCATAAGTTGGCAAATATATCTTAATGATAATAAGACTTTATTTGGATATTACATATTCAGATATATTCTAACCCATTAAGTGGTAGTAATTTATTTTTTTTTAAAATGACCATGATTAATGATTAGAATCCAGTCCTAAAAAACAAATGCACGTAATGATTAAGATTTGAATCATTAAGATGCAAATTTTGATGAAGTGCAAATAAATGAGGCCTATAAAAGAAATCACTTAATGACTAAGATTTGAATCATTAAGATGCAAACTTTCATTAAGTGCAAAAAAAAAATAAAATTTGAGGCCTAAACTTGGTTGACAACAAGATATCTCTCCATGTTGCACTTCAAATGCAAATAGTAATATTCTTGTGCTCCTTGACATACCTTAGCTGTGGGCATGTGGTCACCCCTTTGTTTCAAAAATTGTTGTCTGCCAGTGATGCTGATCTCGCACTATCACGTCTTGTGATTCCCAAAAGGTGTGCTGAGGTGAGTTAGTGTTTTTTCTGAAACTTCCTTTCTTCAAAAAGGTATGTTATCGTGTAAATGTATCCACTGCTTTTTGTATTTTTGATTCCTGCAACATCTTTCCTGTTTGCAGGCTTACTTTCCTCCTCTTTCTGGGCCACACAAGATCCCCATTAATATACTTGATACTGAAGGCAAGGAATGGAATTTTCACTTCCGGTTTTGGCCTAATTCTAGGAGTAAAATGTATGTGCTGGAAGGACTTAGAGATTACATGGTCTCGAAGAAGTGGCAAGCAGGCGATGTAGGTAATTGAAGTAAGCCATTGATGTAATGTTTAGTACTCTCTTTGTGGTCATTGGATCTGCAATCTCGAAAATGAGTTCAAAGTTCTTCAGATAAAACCAACGTGCTACTCGAATGCAGAGTGCAGTTCTAAGTGAGATTAGTGATACAATAGCCTGTTGATCTATGATGACCATTAGTGAATTAGTTGATTAAAGCAGTATAAATAGTGACATGTTCTAGTGCATCGGAGTAATGTTTAAGTAATATAAATGCCATCTGAAGTGTAATACTCCTTCTACTAATGCCCAGAATATCATTTACCGGACACTGACTTGCAGTTGTTTGGTTTGCAGTTACTTTTTATCGAATTGAACCGGGACAAAAACTGGTAATCGGGTTAAGGAATAGTTCTGCTGGTTTTGCTGCCTCATAGGTATGCAAGATTTACTCTTCCGATTTGTTTTAGTACCCAAGTAAAGCTTTGCATCGGTTAAGAGAAGTTTTAGTTCCATTATGATGGAATCATACATATTGTGTGACGATGAGCTCAGAGGCGATCTAGGTTTCAACTTTATAGATTCGGTATACCACTGAATTCGCTGACCATTTGAGTTACCAGGTTCAAAGTTTAAATAGTTGCACCTATTTAAAAGATTTTTTAATCTATATAGTGTGTGGGCCAAATGGGTTCAGCCTGCTCAGCTGAATACGTATCTTACCCTGTACATTCCCCCTTGGACCAGAGATGTACTTGGATGGATGAAA